>OX101754.1:128223631-128467104 GCA_944452675.1 Tachina lurida
CTTGTAAAAGCAAAACGCAGCGAGAAAAACAAAAAATTTTAACTCGTCCATTTCCAAATCATTTTTTTCTAAATTCGGATTTCAACTTAAACAGGTGCAAGCATATGCTTTAACATCCCAGCTTACAAGAAAATTTGTGAAATCGATTCGGTAGCCAGAATAATGTCGATTATTTTTATAAAAACAAATAAAAATATGTAATTTGAACTAAAAAATCTTTTAGTACAATTAAGGTCAAAAAAGTAAAATTCTTTAAAGTTGTTGGTACAATTTTAAAATTCTCAATGCCATCCCAGATACACAATATGAACAACGATATGATGATTAACTCAGCATCATTAACACAAAAATCCCTTTTTGTTAGTTATGACGTTGTTTGAGTAAATGAGCGATATGTGTAATCTTTTACAATAATCCTATACATTTCAAAAAATCATACGTAGCTGAATTACATTTGTATATATTTACCATTTAATGGGATATATAATATTATGTATATTTAGCATTTCATACTACGAGTTATTTATACAGAAATAAAATTCCCCTTATTTTTTCTTTTTACCTTCAACAATTTCTGCAGGAGGATTAGCATTTCGGAAATTGGGGAATTGTTCCCATGGGGCAGACAGATCGAATTTCCTAAATTCTTGGGCCAATTCCAAAGGTTCACACACTACACGTTTTTTCTCGTCATCATATCGCAACTTCACGACGTGTTAAACAAGAAATAAAACATCTTTACTATTTAAAAAGATTCTAGCTTACCTCAACATAACCGGACAATGGAAAGTCACGACGTTGTGGATGTCCTTCGAAGCCATAATCAGTTAGAATTCTACGCAAATCGGGATGGTTGGCAAAGAATACGCCATACATATCGTAAATTTCTCGTTCATACCAGTTAGCTGCCTTAAAGACTTCGCAGCATGAATCTAATGGTGTCAACTCATCAGTATAGGTCTTGACCCGAATGCGAGAGTTGTAACGCAATGAGAGAATGTTATAGATTACTTCAAAGCGATATTTACGTGAAGGCACGTCCATGCCAGCAATATCAACAAGATTGCTGAACTGAGCCTGATGGTGGTCTTTTAAGAATTGTAAGACTGGCACCACACCCTCAGGTGCAATGAGAACCTCTAGTTCATCACCTGCTGTTAATTGTACTTTTTGCACATACTTTGGTAAACATTCGGCCACATAGCGGCCAAAATCAGAAAGACTTGTACGGGCAGCTTCATTTGGTTTACGAATTGTTGCTGCATTAAAAATTTAAATTTTTAATATTTTTTTTGGACAAGGCCATCTATTCACTTACGTTTGTCTACTTTCTTACTATCTGCAGCAGAACTAGCTAAGCGCAGTGCACCAATATTTATAGCACCAGCCGTCATACCTTTAATAATTAATTTTATCGATTAAAGTTATTGGCTTTATTTGTTTTTCTATTTACCATTTTTAACACTGCCCTGCGTTATCAATTTTAAGCCAAAATTTCTTATTAAGGCTGCCATTATGTGCAATTAAATCAAAGAATTGAACAATTTCTCCGGATCAAGCAGAAATTTTTTCTTTTTACAGTTTATGTAATATTGATGTTAAGTTGTTGTTGTTGCTATTGTTACCAATGCGCTGATTTACACGGGCATAATTGTGCTGGTATAACATGACAGTTTGTTGATGAGAGAGGCAAATAGAGTGGTTTTGTGTTTGGCATAATAATTTTTCAACCGCATCATTAGCAGCACAAAACCAATACACACATAACTTTTTAAAAAACAGCAAATGTTACAAAAAAAAACAAAAATTGTGCGGCTTAAAAATTGTTCTCGTGTAAACTACCTCACAACACAGAAGAACGGTGATGGTAGCCCCGGCGCCACGCGGCTTGAAGCCGGCTTTGAGCCGATCGGCTTCGTTCCCTGCAGTTGTAATATTGATGTTAAGTTGTTGTTGTTGTCGCTATTGCTCTCAATCAGCTGCTTTAAATAGATTCAGCAATGCATTTTTAGTAGTAAATTTTTTTCATTTGCAAAAGTAAGGTTTATCGAATTTCGGAGTTTTTAACTCGCTAATTTTTCAAATTTCATTTCATATACACTTTTTTGCACTTGGAGTAGAAAATTACGCTACAACCTAGAATGTAAAGAGGTTAAATTAAAAAATCCGCCATTTTAAACCAAACGTATCTTGAAGCTTGTGCATACCAAAAATTACAACTCTTCCGTTGTGAATACATTTCGTTTCCGAAGCGTAGCGTCACTTTTTCCACGACCCTTTTTTATTTCATTCTCTTTTTTCAAAGAAACATCAGAAACGCATAAAAAGAGGAAATTCATATTCCATATTCAATAAAACGGGGAATTAAAATAAAAACAATTAGAAAATAAAACAAAATAAACAAAAATTGTAATTTTTCCGTTTGATTTTGTATTAAAAAATTAACAACATCATTGTTCTGAAATCATTTATTTAAATAGTGTTAAAAATGAATCATTTGAAGTGGATGGGCCATTCGGCCACAATTTTAGATATACATAAAAATCTACGAGAAGATTTGAAGAGCTGTGAGGTTACGTTGGTGGCCAAGGGGCACTGCGTTAAAGCCCATCGTTTCGTTTTATCATCTTGTAGTGACTTGCTACGTTGTCTTCTAACTGATGTTCCCAAGGGGCAGGAGTGTTGCCTTATGATTCCCGATATTAAGGGGCATTTACTGGATAATGTTCTAGCCTTTATATATTTAGGAGAGTGTTCTTTATCCTCTACAAATTTGTCAGAGTTCTTAGAAGCCATTAATGTGTTGGGCATTAAAAGTGCCATAAGTTTTGAGTGCAATACAAATGCATTACAAACAGCTCAAAGTAGCAGTCATAACACTATCGCTCTGGATAGTGACACAACTATGGAGACAGTAAATAATACATTGGCTAACGCTCAGTTAACAGTTGAAGCATCGAGTGATTCATTGCATCAGGGAGAAATAATTGAAACCCAAAATGTAATTCATAACGAGAGCCATACTACAGCTACGAGCGGCGAAAATAATTCTGGCGGAACTAGAGAACTTGACTTCTTAGATGTATATCATGAACCTCAACATAAAATAACATATTCAATAGAACACGTTCCAGGTTCTGCGAGTGGTAATGAATTTATTTTAACAGAAAATTCGGGCACATTCACTCTTACACATAGTGGTAAATTGGAACCTACAACATCTCCGGCGGAGTCATCTAACATGGAGGTTACTGAGGATGAAGGTTGTGAATCACATATTATAGAAGAATACAGCAGTGGAGATGAACCGTTAATTCAAATTAGTGAAACCGAACAGGATCAGCAAAGTGTAACAGTTACTCAGTCAATAACACAACAACATCAGCAACAGCATACAACACCTCTTGTTATAGCATCACCGACTGCAACTTCTATTATACAAGTAAAGCCAAAATTAAAAACGCTTAAGTTAAAACATGCACAGGGAACTCAAAGAATAATAGCAAAAATGGAACAACTATCTGAAGATGCAGCAAGCGACGATCCCATTTCAATATTGCAAACATCAAATGAAAGTTTTACCCTTCTTAAAGATGCTTCCATATTATCAACAAGTAACAATAGTCATGACGAGTCAGCCGATTTTTCAATGAACAACTCTGACACATCTGCAACCGATTTGGCCTATCAAGCTATGATAAATGAGGGCATGTCTTTGCCGAAGGCTGCCGATAAATTTAATGTTTCGAAAGCTGAACTGTGGCGAAGAGTTCGTAGTACGGGAGTTGAGCAGCTCACCAATTCAGTAAAAGTAGATGCTGATAAGATTGATGTTTTAGAATTAGCTAGTAAGGCTGTAATTAACGAGGGTTTATCATTGCAGAAGGCCGCCATACGTTACGACATTTCTAAAACCGTGCTCTGGCGTAGAGTCCGCAAACATCCCCAGTATATGAAAACCGCACGTGAAAATCCTGTTATAACTAAAGCATATGAACGATTGAAATCTGGAGAATCACTTAAAAGCATATCGCAAGATTTAGATATACCCATGTCTACATTACACCGGCATAAAGTGCGTCTCTCCCAAACTGGTCAATTACCCGACTTTGTTACGTGCAAGAAACGTGATAGCATGTCAAAAGATGATCTTAAAGTAAAATTATCTAAAGCAGTTCATGCCTGCGTGCACGAAGGAATGTCACAAAATCATGCTGCTATTATATTTCAAATTTCGAAAAGCACATTATGGCGCCATCTGCAGAAACGAGTAGCGGAAGCCGAAGCTGCCGAAACGGAATCTCTGGGCGATGAAGATGAAATTAAACAAGAAGTTATTCTCTCATAAGGCTGAGATGTTTTGGAAAAAATATTTACCTACTTTTCAAAGAATTCACAAAGAAGCTGCCCATTCTATTTATATTACATATACGTTAATTATTTTGTATTCATATGATCATCATATCTTGAATTTAGTTTTTTAGTTGATTTTTTTTATCAATTTATCTAAATTGTAAACTTTTATATAAAACAAAAATAGTGTTAAGTCATATTCCTTAGTAATCCAATTTCGTCGAAAATATACCAACAATTTTTGTTTTATTTAGTTTAAGGCTAGTTTTAGTTTTCAAATAATTCAATATACAAACAAACAAAAAAAAAATGGTATACAATTTATTAAAAAAACGCCTTCAACTGAATGCTTTTAATTTTTTCAGATTAGAGCAGGTGAAACTATCCATGACGGTATATTTGTACTAGCGAATTTACTAAATATATTCATTAAAAAAAAACAATTGTTTTCCTAAGAAAATTCTGAATTAACATTGGAAATACTTGAATTTCAAAATGTTTAAAGCAATTTAAAAATTGCATATCGATTAGAGATCGACCGAAGGCGTTTTTTTTGGCCGAAGCCGAAGCCGAAGCCGAACTTCGGCTAAAATCCTAAACTTCGGCCAAAACCGAAGCCGAAGCCGAATGTTATAAATTTTAAAAATGATACTTGTTTTATATGAATTAAGAAAAAAGTTTGCTTTTTTGAGATCACTGAAATAGCTGTAATATCTATTGGATACATAACAAGAAAAATAAAACTATTTTGCAATTTCTAGATTGCTTTTTGATATGATCACTCACAAGAACGTCCAAGTAAAAGAAAATAGAAAGCAACAGGGTTGTATTTCAAAGCAACCCTTTCAAAACGTTAAACACAATAGAAACTGTCGGCGAGCAACGACCAAAAATAATGTTATTTTTCAAGCTTGGAATGAAAAATATTCGGCTTCGGCTAATCGGCCGATTTTTGCCGTAGGCCGAATGTTGGCCGATTACCAATTTTTGGCCGAAGGCCGAAGCCGAAGCCGATTAATCGGTCGAACTCTAATATCGATGCAGAACGTGAAAATAACCAAAAATATTCAATTGAGGCTGATTTTCTTTGAATTCTCCTATTTTCGTGTATGTGTCTTAAGTCTTTTGATGCTAATGCTGTAGCTGTATTGCAGGAAAATCACAAGGGACTTAAGACCCAAGCTCGGAAAATATGAAAATTCGTTCGATCGAAAATTTAATGGTGATTTTCAGGTTGAGCGGGTGGAATTCGTACGTATGGGGTAAAACAGGCCGAAAATCCACGCGTTCCCGAGATAAATGCAAAAAACCTGAAAATGCCAAAAATTCACTAATTGTGTGTTGCTGTCTTAAGTCTTTCGAATTTTGTTATACATTTTGTTGGGTAGCTAGTTGGAAAGACTTAAGAGACATGCCGCAAATTGAAGAATTTTAATGAATATTTTTGCCAACTTGAAAACTTGAGAAAGTAAAAGTCTTGCACTCAGACATATTTTCTATGTTAATTAATAGTTTTCTTTAGTCCTAATTTACACAATGCAAGTCTTATTGCTAAGCTGATTAGTTTGTAGGAGAGAGAGACGAGGGGAAAAGAAACGAGTACTCAGCTTCACGTACTGTCAATACGTTTTGCTTTATCATTCGTAATGTTCAAAAAGCACAAATGCATACCCAAAACTATGCATAAAAATATGAACTGAAAAATAAGACTTGAATTGTGTGAACGCCGATGAAAATTCAAAGAAGAAAAAGTGATAGCTTAGCAGTAAGACTTGACTAGTGCGAACTGGGACTTAATACATTGTTTTTTTTTGTATAATTTTAATTAATTTAACACACGTTTGAGTTTAAGAAACAATTTTAAACGGTGTTTAGCCGTCCATTATGTTTTTCAATAACGGATTAGAGTTGTCAATTTAGCTGGAAGTGCCTACTTCAATACAGGAGGCTTATTCTGTATTGCGATGCGAAAGTCAATGCGATGCCTCGTTTCTGTAACGAATTTGAGAATTTTTCGAGTCGAAAGCATTGTTGCCAATCCGTGAAATACAGGATAAACTATTTGTTCATTATCTTTGTAAGTTTATTTAAGTTTTCATTTGATTAACCTTGTGTAGAATAGGACAATCAATTGGGGTATTCACAACAGTGTCTTAAGTGTCCTAAGTGTCATAATGTCTTAACATTTTAACATAGTTTAATAAAATTGTTGTAGCTCAAACAAAAGGGTCATAAAGTAATAAGACTTTCTCAGCTATGTTTATTGTTTGTCATAACTACATGCGTGAGAGTTTACCAAAGGAATTGTGAGAGAGTAAGCAATGTACAAAGGTGCTAAAACCCAAATACAAATAAGTACAATATTTATAATTGTAAATTATGAGGGGTTGCTCGCAGCATTATATTTTTTCGTGTTATTACTTTAAAACGTGTTAATTTATGAGTACCATATGAATACCCAAATGCAATTATTAAATATTTCTCGACGCAAAACTTCTTACAAGTCACAGAAACGAGGTACGGATGTGGCATTCTTGAATATACATATATAATGTAAATAATGCAAAACTTAAAAAGCGATGCGACGGTTCTTTAAATTTAATTTAATTCGTCGTAAGAAACATCAATTGTTCATTGCCTGAGAATTTTTACCGTAAAAATATAGCATTGCTTCAACAAAGGTCTGTTTATAGTTTAAAATATTTTTTAATGCTATCGGTCTCCCAAACAACATGAACGAAATTCCGCGAGAAATTTCTCCCTTTTCCAATTATTATTTCTTTGTTTTCTCTATTACTTCCAATTGCTTGAAATTGTTCCTCGGGAAAAATTTCTCGCGGAATTTTATTCATGATTGCCCTCAAGGAAACGAAAGAAACGTCAGGTTGAGGTTAATATTAACCAAGTTTCTTTTTATATTTACAACATCCCAATGCTATGTATGAAGTTGTTAATGCATTGCTGCAAATTTGTATATCTTATGTTGTGACAATATTCAAAACAAGAGCCAGTGGACGGTCATTCGGCGTTATCATTTTAATGTTACGAGTACATTCAAATTTTCGTAAATAGGATGTTGTACTGATGGGCCTATTCGGAAATGCATCTATGTGCTGCATCTGATGCGCCTGTGTGATTACTTTGCGCAGCTGATACAAAACAGCTGATGCAGATGATTAAATGCAGCGCAGACAATTTGATTACAATTTCGAACGCAAGAACATTAAAAATTAATAATTAACTTATTTTTTAAAATTCATAAGAAACAATAAATTAACAAAATAAAACAAATTAAATACTTACTCATCTATTGCATCAGCCATTTTTGTGATTATTTATTTATTGAAACATACTATACAAAGTAAATTTGCATAGTATGGTGTTGCACGAATATGGGCGGAGTAACTAGACCATATGCTAAGATGTTATTAACAGTATCTTAAAAAAAAGTTTCGTGACTGACTGTACGACCTATGCCTATGGAAGTAGCAACGTGGTTATTAAAGAAATTCCACAAAAAAAACCGCAAGATTACGGTTATCCGTAGCAGATCAGTCAATCAGTGCGAGCGAGACGAAAAACTCTCGAAGGCCAAACAACAGACAAAAACCTTACCGCACTTAAGAAATAATTACGATGACGCGAAATTATGTTCTTCAACCCAGAGCTGCTTAACGACTGACCTTTTGTGATTAGTTTTTGATGTTATTTTGCTCATCATATACTACAGTAATGCATTTTAGAATTCACCACATTTGAAGTGTTGCCATCTATTGATTTTCAGAACTCACGACGTATCAGATGTAGCGCACTGATGCATTACCGACCAGGCCCGATATTAGTTGTACCCGCAGACCATCGTAGCAACATCATACTGATTGTCTTTTTCTGCCTGTGTATAAGTATATGTATGCCCACATATTTATTAATTGAAAAAATTATCACAAGCTAAATGATCTTAAATGTATAAAAGGAATTTTTTTAATTTAAGAATGTTGCCCCTTTTTGCTTGAATACAAATATGTACCACAATAAAAAATCATTTTGCATATTTTATTTATAAAAGATTTTCTTGATTGAAATGTTAAAAAAAGTTGCGTTTTTATCAATGAAAATTTTTCACTCTTTCTCTCTCTTCGTTTCATTTTAGATTCTAAAATAGAAATAAAACAATAGATTACGTTGCTGTTTTTTCTGTTTGGTTTTTTGCGTTTTTTATTGATTTTTTTTTGTATTTTGTTATTAAAAACTAATAATCAAAAGCAAATACTTAATTTTTGTAGAAATAGTTATATTAAATTATTTTACATTAGTATTATAACACAGAATATATATTACTTTTTTTATATTATTATTACTATTAATATTTATAATTAGGCTTAATATTAAATAACATTTAGTATTACTTTAGTTTTATTTTATAATTTTTAATATACTTTTAAGTATTTGCTTTATAATTACATTTTTTTAACGAATTCGGTTTTTATTATTTTTATCTGAAATTATTTATTTGCCTTCTAACTCTGTTTCATTAAATTTTTTTAGTATAAATTTTAACCTACTTCATATTAAACCGATCTTACAGTTAATGTTTTATGTATTATATACATATATATATATATATATGTATATATATATATGTATATATATATATATATATATATATGCATATATATGTATATATATGTACATACACATATATATATATATACATACACATATATGGATATATATATATATATGTATATACATATATATTGTCATGTGAGAACTTAAGTGTCCAATACGCCATTATAAACTATTGGATATTGAATACTTAAGTTCTCACATGACGATATATATATATATATATATATATATATATATATATATATATATATATAGATATATGTACATACATGTAGTTATTTTATATTTTAAAGGGATTTAAGTTCATATTTTTAATATTATGTTTATATATGTATGTATCTAAATAATTAATAATAAATATTTGTTTCAATAAATTTAACTTAAAATGTTTTTAAATTTACATTGTATTTATATTATACAGTTCTATTGTTATTATTATATTTTTAATTCAATATATGTTTTATATATGTATATATATATGTATAGTATATATTTAATATTAGCTTATTTTCTAATGTTTTTATTATTAAATGATGTTTTTCGCCAATTGTTTTCCAGTCAATTGTTCAATAAGCTTTTACTTAACATTAAATGCAATGCATAGATGATATCCATTGCATGTATTTTTGTTTTTCATTCTATAGAATTTATATATTTAGCAATTATAACTATTAAGTTAAATTATTTATAGATTTTTATGTTTAATAATTTAATGGATAGTTTTTATTGTTACTTAAGTGTCAAATATATAGGTTTATATGTATATACACACATATACATATATATTATATTAGTAATTTTATATTGTATTTTGGTACAATATATTTTTGTATTTTAAAGTTACAATTTCATTTATTTGTATGTTTTGTTTTATAAAGATAACAATTAGAAATATGTTAACAATGTGCGTAATATTTTAAATCAAACATAATATTTATTAAAAAAAAAAAAAAGATAACAAACAATAACCGAAATTTCTCATAATAAAATGCCCAAATAATGACTCGATATAATTACATTACAAAGCAAATCAAATTAATATGCTTTAAAACAAACAAAAAATATTTTAATCTGCAAAAAAAAAATAAAAAAGAAAACAATTATTAATGCACGATAAAAAGAAAATAAGTAGTCATTATAAATTCAGGAAAAATTATGTTAAAAGGACTATTTAAAAGAAAATGTTATGAACATATTTATCAAACTCTTGTAGATATCCTTCGTAGAAAGTAAATAAAGCTTACTGGCCTGTTTCACAATATCGAAAAAAATAAACTTGACTGAAAATTTATATTGAAAACAAAAACAAATTTTCATATTCTTTTTGTTTTCAATGCAAATTTTCAGTCGAAAGTTTTCTTTCGATATTGTGAAATTAAAAAGAAAAAAATTTCGTTCAAATAAAAAAGTGTAATTGAGTCAGCAGATACAGAACATATACGTAAAAAAACATCTGTTAAGTTCACCGGAAAACAATCTGTATCTAGTATACTTGCATTTACTTAACAAATAACTTTTTGTGTTAATTTATTTTTTTTTTTTATTATTATTTAGACAGGGTTTTGTCCCTCCTGCAAAATTAAAAAAAGGACTTAGCATATTTGCCGACTAAGCCAACAATTTGCATATTTGACTTCTGCCATTATTGAAAAATATTCATAAGCCGCATACGTAAATTACCGCGAACGAAAGCTTCCGAAAATCGCTTTTTGTAAGTAATTTTCCAAATATTACTTTGAATACGAGTATGATACTTTTTACAAAAGGTACTTTTACAAAATGTATTTTATGCAAAAGGTAAAAATAACTTTCAATAAAAGCTTTTTTTATAATCCTTTATAAATCAAAAAAAGTCAAACTTTATAAACAAAATCATCATAAAAAATATGTGGTGTAATTTTTTCATATCGACTTTGACATTTGTTATAATAAAAATTTGTCTTGCGTATAGACGATATGTGAGGCAGACAGAATTTTAGTTTATAATATGAAAAAAATTTTATCTGTTTTAAAAGCTCTTTCGACTAAAATTTGGTGAAAATTTATACACAGTGTCTAAACCTACGTCATAAGAATTTTGAGTAAGACAAATATTTAGTCCCCGTTTGCACTATGCAAGTCTAATTGCTAAACTGATAGAGAGAGAGACGACGGGAAAAAGAAAAGTACTGTCAATACGTTTTGCTTTATCATTAGTAATGTTAAAAAAGCACACATGCATACACAAAACTATGCATAAAAATATATGCTAAAAAAAAGACTTGCATTATAAAGACGCCGATGAAAGTTCAAAAAGAAGAAAATAGGATAAGTTTAGCAATAAGACTTGTGTAGTGTGAACTAGGACTTACCTAAATTCGATAAAAAAAATAATTTAAATGAAAATTTAAATGATGATAAAATTTAACTTAAAACTCTTTAACGTAAACATAAATTAAACAAAAACATACGATATATCAAAGGAGAGCGGGCGGCATTCTTAGTGAAGTCATCATAATTTATATACTAAAATATTAAGCCCCATAATATTCATAAAATTTAAATTGAGTTTGAAATGTAATTTATTTCAAATTTTTCATACAAAATTCTCTTAAAATATATTTCAAATACATTTTATTTTTTTTATGAATGTAACCCCCTGTTTCCATAAGCCATGCAGTCGACTCGTCTAGAAAATTTTATGAAAATCACTCAAACAAATTAGTGCTTTTCTACTAAGTCGACCGCCGCCTGCCTATATTGTGGAAACAGAGGGTAAAGCCTTATTATTTATTTTTGCTGTTGCAGTTTTCATTAAAATTTTTTCCTAATTCACATTCATATATGTACATATATATAATATACAAAATACATATCGAAGTATGTATACAATATAAAAAAAAAGAGTTAAAAAAATTTATTTTAAGGCAGAACATATTCATATGTATGTATGTATGTATATATGTATAAACTACTGGTGTTATGAAGTTAAGCGAATTATGATTATCGTTTTGGAAAATTTATGCAAAAATTATATCAAATTCATATATGTAATAATATTTAATACAACCAATGAATTAAAAAAATGATTTTTTGTATGTGTATTTTTTTGTATGTAGTATATTTACAATAAATTTTCAAGTTTTTATTTTATTTTTTTTGTTAAAATTCGAAGAAAAATTCAAAAGCATAATGTAAATAAATACATAGTTTGAATTGTTTTGTTTATCTATACATACATATGTATATTATTTTACATTATTTTTTAATTTTCATATTTTAATTTTTTCTTGATAGGCACTTTTAGCAATTAGAATTTTTAATTGTTTTGTTTTCTTTTAGTTAAAAAAATAAATCTTGAGAGTTGCAAACAAAATGCTTTTTAAAACTTTGTTTTACTTATAAACTTTTAGTTTTACTACAATATATTAAATTTTAAATGAGTTTTGAAATGCTACAAGCCCAATTTGTTCTTTTTTTTAATGTTAAAAAAACTTTATAAACATTTAATATGGTTTATTTTATTGTTCTTTTAGTGGGTGCTTTGATTAATATTAAGACAATAAGTAAATAAAAAAATTTATACTCATTTTATTTTTGTTTATAAGAGAATCACAGTCTTCAAGCTCATAACACTTCTTAATTTGGAAAGAAAATGTATTATTTCAAAAAAAAAAAAAAAAAAAAAAACAAAAAAAACATTAAAAATTATGTTCCATTTTTAAGACAAATTTAATAATAAAGATTGCTTATACATATGCTTGTAAATTAATGAGATTTTATATCTGAATGGCAAAAAATAAAAAATAAAATTCCAAAGCTACAGTAATCTATTTCAAACATAAAGCTAAGTTTTTGCTTGGTTTATACTATATACAAGTTTAAGTTTCTTTTTCTAGAAAAAAATGTATCAGGAAATATTTTTGTATTATTTTCCAAGTCCCGATTCACATACATATATAATTTTTTTTTATTTTCATGATAAAGAAAAATCACTTGTATTTTAATATTTACATAGAATAATTATTATTTGTTCAAAATTTCATGTCAACGTACGTATCAAGGTGTACCTAACTAGGTGGCAGCGATACTTCAGCTGATAATTTTTTGCTCTATGTACATACTTTGTAGCTGAAGAATGTCAAAAACTTCTATTTTGTTTTGGTTTTGGTACAATTATTTTTGGGCTTTTGACATTCTTCGTCTCTTTACACAGCTATGGTTGCCGTATTTTTGTATAATAAATCCTTACGCAGTAGTCACCTGTATAATTACACCATGGTACGTATGTACATATGTATGTATGTACATTTACATATTTGTTCAAATGTTATTGATAATTTATATTAAAACTAGATAAACTAGAACCACTTTGGTGGTCCAAATATCTATATAAATATAAATCATTATTAGTGTTCGTTGGTAACTAGAGATGAGCGATATTTCCACACGTGTCAATTGAAAAATCACTAAAATAAATACTAGCGGTATTCACGGTTGGGTATTGTAGATCTTTTACATATTGTAGCTTTGTTAAATCGCGATAACAAATTTAATAACACGGCAACAACAAAATGCATACATTTTTAATTAACTATGTCTACACCATCTACTATATTAAAAACTGTAGTAGATGTTGTAGCTGAATTTATTTACCAGTACCCCCATTTCTGTAACTTGTGAGAAGTTCTCGCATCGAGAAAAATTAAATAATTATACTGGTTGTCCTATTTTAAACAGGGTTACTCTCATAAAAACTTGTATAAACTTACAGCATGTTTATAGAACACGTCACAATCAAAACACGCACGAATGGCACACGCACGAATACGTAAGAATTTGCATTTGTAGAACACGTTAATTTTTTTTTGTCCGTCCTACGTCGTGTGGCGCTCTTAGCAATTTAGTGCCAAATCACAGTGTTGCTTCTTTGTAAATACTTTTTATTTACTCTAATTGCCACTTACAATAATAAAAAAAAACGAATAAAAATATACTATTTGTAGCAATACTCACTTTTTTGCGGAAATGTCAATTTTATTTTATTTATTTTTTATAAAATTTGCAATTTTTCCACCGACGAATGTAATTTTTTATTCGTGCACTTTTTTATGTTTTGACAGCAGAAAACGCGTTACACAAACCCAAACAAACTGTCACTTGTTATGTTTTTTTACAAAAATAAAATGACATTCGCGTTATACAACCGCAAACTTGATACACGTCAGGTTTTATACGCGTATTTTAGACATATTGGGTTCTATAAATATGCTGTTACAAAAATATCAACAAATACAGGTTTTTTCTTACTCACCCTGTGTTTCACAGGATAACAATTTTTTCGACTCGAAAAGTTCTCACATCAATTTACAGAAACGAGGCACAGAGTTTGTACAAAAGAAGAACAAGATACATACAAATACTCTCAGAGAGTCTACGTTTGAAAGACTAAAGAACACCGCAACATTTTTCCTTTAATCTAGGACCAAAATATCTTAGTCGAAGTCGAAATACACCAAGCACGATAAGGTGTTTCTTGTCGAGACGTGTAGAGAAGCGTATCATAGCAAAATGCAATGAATGGCATAGCAGGTGAAAATGTGTGTATTGATTGTAACAAAAACTTTTCATTTGTAGTGCTGCAAGATAATTTGCAATACACACTGAACTCTGCTACAAACTTATTTGCATTTAATATATTTATTTTGTTTCTTTTTCATGGAATTTATTTTTTGTTTCTAAATTTCCATTAGCTGTTGAATATTTGTCCCGTGTTGTAAAATAAAACTTTATGAAACAAAAAGTCTTAAAAACTGAACCAATTACTCATACGACAATTTTATTCGTTTAATTGATTTAGTTCCCACATTAATGAACTAACATGTAATTTGCTTGAGCAAACAAGGCTATTTCGCTGTTGCGTTACTTATGCCAAACATTTTTATTTCGAATGTTCTTTTTTTTGGGTATATTATGAATGTTACAGGAATTTCATCGCTTAGTCCTAATTTACACCATGCAAAAAAAATATATTTAAGTATGATTCATTCACTTTTCAGATTGACTTCTATACATAAAATTATATAACACAATAAAGTAAAAAATATTTACTTATGTATCATAAGTAAAAAAATTTTGTTTTATGACTATTCTATAAAAATAAATGATTCTATGACTATTCTACAAAAAAATAAGAATAAAAGTTTTATTACTTATGGCTCTTTATGGACGGCAACCGAACTTTAGTTGCCTTACCAGTTGCCAAAATGGTATTAAGGATGGCAACTGGCAACTAACAGCTATTAATTTTAGTTGCCATACTGGCAACCACAAATTTACAGTTGCTGCAAAGTTTTTTTTAAAAAAAAGGCGATAAAATTGAACAAATTAAAATTAAATTACATCAAAAAGCCAAAAAATTGTTAGTTACGCTGCAGTTACACGACCAAGATTTGCTTTCAAGTTTTTCACACATATGGTTGTCATGACGTAGGCTGAACGCAATTTCCAAGCAAATTTATTTTCCATATGACGTTGATAAGAAAACACTTAAAAACCAATACCTTGGCTTCTATTTAGGTCTATAAACCACAACGCATCATTATATTTTTTACATATTTTTGCTCCTAAACATATTTATTTAAATTTAATTAAAATTTTTACATGGAATATAACATTATGTGTAATGAAAGAACAGAAAAATACTACGTCGGCAGAATATTTGAAAACAAAAACGAAAAGTGTGATCATTGAAATTGCTGTCAGTTGTTTTTTGCCTATAAATTTTAACACACAATTGGAAAGAAAATTTGAAGTCAAAGTTGTATCAAATTCTAAAAGTATGAATGTATTAGTGAAAAAGTGTGAATGTATTGAAATTTGAAAGGTAAAACTTGATCGTGTAACCCTCAAATTACTAGGGGGCCACACGTTTAATTTTTGCCCTTCAATTCCATTCAATTTTTAATACACTCACACTTTTTTTACTAACACAATCAAACTTTTTAAATTGAAAACTAGATTGCTTTCAAGTTCACCTATCCATATACATGTGGGAATTTAATTTTCAATTTGAACAGCTGCCCTGCAGGAGAATAGGTGTCAATTGTCTAAAAGCTACTAGTATAATTACTAGAACAGCAAGAACTAGTGCGAATGGGTTAAAGTTGTTGTATAAAATTACTAGTTCTGATGAGTACTAGTATATGAAGTAGATCCAAGGCACCACATTGCAAAATAAATTTTGAATGTCTAACAGAGCACTTGCACTGTACGAAAATTTTTATTATACAATTATTAAAGTTTTAGGTTCACCTATAAATAATTATAATCAAATAATTACAATTAACCTTTTGTATTTTTGAATTTTGATAAATAATTGCGAATTTTAACTAGCAGTTGTCACTAGGTAACAAAGGAATAATACCACCAATTTTATAGAATTTTTCTTTGCAAAAGAACTGGTAATTAACTAGTCCTAAACTAGTACCAATGGCACTAGTAATTTTCTAAACACACTCAATGCTATTTGAGCATTAACATGTTATAGGAAAGTTTACGGTTGGGAACTAGTGGTGGTGGCTTCTGTACTAGTAAAATACCAGTTGGACACTAGTTCGTTCTCCTGCAGGGTGGTCACACCTCACATTGATTGAATTTCAAGGAAAGTTTAACACACAATATGTGTGATGAAATTCAAAGCGATTTATTGAACGTGTGGCTGCAGCGTTAAAAAATTCACAGCAAAGGTGGTAAGGCTACATTTAGTACTTCATTATCTCCATCGTAAAATAATTCCGCAGAAATAATCATCTTTATGGCCTGTCACACACGAGACTAATTTTTATGCCGCACAATTTTTGTTTTTTTAAGAACACACGAGACTAATTCATCCGACATAAAAATGTATACGCATACATAGCTTTATATGTGTTAGTGTTTTTTGTATGCATTTGATATTTGCTGTTTTTTTAAGTTATGCGTGTATTGGTTTTGTGCTGGTGATGCGGGGTTGTAGCTGGTTGAAAAATTATGCCAAACACGAAACCCCTCTCTTTGCCTCTCTCACCTACAAACTGGCATGTTGTGCCAGCACAATTGTTCTCGTGTGTGAAAGGCCTATGAGAAGTAATTTAGTAAGCACTATTATTTAACAATTTTCTGAGCACTTACATATATTTCTTATACATACATATACATATATTTTGATGCTTTGTTTACTTTATTTTCCAATCTGCTGCCAATCTGTCATAATCGTAGGTATTTTCGATAACTTTTTGGCAACTGGAGAAAGTTGCCATACATTATACCAATTCTAATTTCAGTTGCATTTAACACGGCAACTGAAGTTGAGTTGCCCTCCATAATCGAGCCATAAATTTTATTTTTATATTATATATGTACATATGTATGTATGTACATAAATAGGTATGTAGTATTTACGTATTAACTTATTTTTTCGTAGTGGATATTTAAATGATAATTTAATAAGAAATTTGTTATATCTTAATATATATACATATGCAGGTCTAAATATGTATATACTAGTATTTATGTATTATAATTTGTATCAACATGAAAATTTCAAGTTATTTAATTTGTTATCTATGTACATAAGGGACCAGTACTTAATTGTTGCAAAAAAAAACTTGCGGGGTAGAGGCAAAAACAAAATTTAATTTTTGTTTAACTTAAAAGAAGTATCTATAAAGAACAAACCAATACTTTTAAAAAAGCATTTTCATTCATTATGTAATTTGCTTCATAGCACATCAAATAAAATTAAAAAAAAAATTATAGGTATATTTGTATGTGGGGATCTTTCGTTTTATTATACATATACATACGTTTAAATAAAGTTCAACTTTAATGGACGTTGTAACAAAACAAACAAAGAAAGGAAAAAACATTAAATGTTTTTTTTTTTAAGGAGGGACAGATTTAGTTTGAATTCGAAATTATTAATGCGAGTGTTGTGCTGACTTCTTTTTTTACTTTTGTATTTTCTTTATAAAGTATGACTGATTTTTATTTGAATGCATGAGCGTTAAATCAATATAAATATAAGTTTGATTTTTCCATTTTGTATTTAAATACGTTTGTTGGTAAAAGTATGTTTAAGAGTGAAAGTGAAACCATTAAACTGAGAATTTTATGTTTTTATATGTTTTTGTTTGTTTTAAATACAAATGTGAAGATTTATCACCTTTTTTGATGTGGTGTTGTGTACAAGAAAATAAATATACACAAAACAAAAATCGTGTATTTCGTTAATAACAAACACACTCCCCACATTGATCTTAATATGTAAATGCTAATAAGATTTTTTTTTTCAAATTAAACAAAAAGATTTCTAAAATCAAATTTTATTCCAAAATATATACATACATACTTTTTTATTTTGAGTTCTTAAGCTAATATGTAAATGACATTGAGGCATACACGTACATTTTTGGTACTCATTCTGTTTAAACTCAATCAACCCAATCATGAATATTCCCTCGAAATTTGCTTCTCACGGAAAATAATTTTATCGGGAAAAAATTCCTTCATCATAAATTTCTTGTGAACTAAAAATATTACATACGTGTTGTTTTTGCTTGTTGGCATTTTGTTGTCTCGCTTTGTTTTGGGTGTAAGCATAAACAAAATCATTGTGGTTAAACAAATTGATAAAAATATGTATAAAAGAAATGTTTACAAATGATGATGGGCTTTATTTGTATTTTTCGAACTATATGGACGATAAAATACTATATTATTTATGTATATAAATTTTGTTTCGATGGATTATTAATTATATTTTTATGTAAACTCTCTTCCGTTTTGCAAGCAAAATATTTTTAGTAAAACAATTACGTTCACGTGTAATCTTTTTCTTCCCTAATTGGCGAAAAATAGTGAGAAAACGAATTCATAATAGGAGAAATGAGAAAAGATTACTATGATCACTATTTTCGATGCAGCATTGGTGTTATATATGTATTAGTTTTGGAATCGTTTGTTGTTCAAAATTTTCTCTTTTTGGAACTATGTATTTTGAACGAACAATAACCTCTCGATTTTAAATAAAACTACAGAAAATCTATCCGAGTTATTCAGTAACATTTTATCAATATTGTTTTCTTCTACTTTTAAAAATAATTTATACCTATATTGTAGAGATGTTATCTTACAATAAGAGATATGTATATACAATATAAACGGATAGCTACGGTTGCAGCACATGTATTACATTTCTGTGTTTCGTTTGTACAAACAAATTTCAACTATATGATCAATCAGAATTGCGGCATAAACACATTTTTCATACAAATTGACAAAAAAAATTATCCCCAAAAAGCAGTCGAGAGATAGAATGATTAAACAGAATTGCGGCATAAACGCATTTTCCATACAAATTTTTACAAAAAAGTAGACCCAGAAAGCAGTCGAGAGATAAAATCTATTTTATTTTGAGAGCGTTTTTCTTATGCTATAAACACAATCATGTCCACCAACCATCGACTACAAGATGTCAAAAATAGAATACAGGCGTGCTTATGAGTATAATTCTTTTAGCCGCTACACGACTACCGACTACACGACTACTTTTGTAGCCCGTAGCCAACTTAGGCTAATTTCTATTTTTCTTGGCTACGAAAAACAGATTAGTGCTGCCAATACAATAAATGCATGAAATGGTAGTTTTAAAAACTCAATACATTAAATATCGCTATTAAAAACGCGAAGAACTATTATAGTGGCACCATTGAAAAATAATAATCATCTGTTCATTTGTTCATTTGTTTCATTTATATTTATTTTTTGGTTTTTTATTGAAATTGGTAAGTATATAATAGTAATTTTTACTGTTTATATGTATTTATTATATTGTTTAATGTAATGATGTTTAATGTAATGATGTTTATTTTTTGTAGTTAGTGGTCGGTAGTCGTTAAAAGAATTAAGCAGCTGGCGACTTGGCTATTTTGGTAGCCAGCTACTTTTGTAGTCGGTAGTCGATGGTCGGTAGCCCTTGATTGTGTTTATAGCATTATGCTCTCACATATAAATACACATTCTCTCAAAAATGATACCATACTTTCAATAAATTTTGTGAACAAACGCAAAAGAAAATGAAACAAAAATTAGAGAGTATTTGAAGTTACTGACGTAGATTTTATTATGGTGTTTGTTAATTTGACAGCGATTTTTCAAGTTGCGGACTTATTCTATTTAATCATTATGGGAAAAATTTTCGAATTAAATTTTCATTTTATTTTTCACAAATTCCGTATATTTTTTAAACTTATTTTGCTTGACGAAAACGTCAAGGGATAAATATTAATTTGCTCGTTTCATATACATTCAGACATATGTATGTATGTAGGTATATATTATATTTAGTTCAAATCAGGTAATAGAAAAAGTCTGCGTCAATTTGTTTTGAAAATCAAGTGCTTTCATTCCTTCATCAGAATTGTATTCTGTGGCAATTCCGTTTATTTATTCACTGATTATAATCAATTATTACCAAAGAACTGTATTCTTAGCAGTTTGTTTGAATAATAAAAAAATGTGCTACATTTCTTATAATTTTTGTCAAAACTTTTTGATATATGAGGAGCCGCAGAACAAAACTTGCTGTTTTGCATTTTTCGACAAATTGCTTTTTCGGTGATTTGTATTATTTGGTCCGAAATCTACAAGAAAACATCGTATTGAAATATTTTTTTAATTTTTTTTTTTGGTATTAAACAACTGCTAACATTTCCGTTTTCATATAGTTTTCTATGGGAATAAAATAACAACAACTCAATTTTCTCAATATGTATGTATATTGTTTGAGTAGAAAAGCACGTTTTGTTCTACTGCTCTTCATATGCACTGCTTTACGAGATTTATGCTTAAAATATGAAAAAAAAACTGCATTCAAATTGAATTACATTGTAAAACTCCCTGGTTTCATTTTGAATGCAATAGAAATATTAATACATGGTATAAACTTCAATGTTATTTCAATTAGCTTATTCCTAAAGAAAGTATGCATTTTTTAGCATATTTAGTATGCATATAATACGAGATTACAATTCAGACAATTTCAACAGTGTTCAAAAAAGGCAAGTTATGTTATTTAATGGAGCAAAAAGACTGAATTGAAAAAGGACCCCTTTAATTAATAAAAGTTTAATTGCTCTTAGAAATCAATGTGTTTTTGGTTTTAATAACATAAAACATTTTATTAAAATTAATGTCGAAGTGTGTATGATACAAAAAAAAATACTATTTTTAAATATTATGCAATTTAGAGAGAGAAAAATTATAAAAATAATAATACACACAAGTGTACATCTATATACATAGAAAAGAATATTACTCTGCGTTAAACGAAATAAGCATATGTGTATATTTAATAATATTTTACATTACGTTAGTTATATACATATACATATAATGTTTTTTATTATTTTTTTGATTTATGTTTGAAAATCATATTAATTATTAATACATTGTACATACGCATGAATATGTACTTCAAATTAACATACATTTATGTTATTTATCATTGTTCATGTTTATAAGTATGTATTTATATGTACATATATTTTATAATGTGGTAAATTTAATTTACTTTTTTTAATATAATTTCTTAGTTATATTATGTATATACATTATTTAGTTAGTTATCTTGATTTTCTACTTTTCATTTAGTCATATCTTTATACTATATAAAATAAAGTAAAAAAAAAACTACTTGACTGGTCCTTGTTAATAAAACTTATCATTTCCTTTTTTAATTAAAAATAATCCATTTGTTTTATACGTTTACAAAAATCCTGGAAGAGCAAAACAATTATATATTTTATTATTGTAGGAATACATACTTCAAAATATTTAAAAGAATATTTTGCTATGAAAATTAACAATTTAAAATGGGATAATTAATAACTAGCGCAATGAGCCTACCTGCGTTATATCGAGAACCCTTTGGCCTCGCCTAAGTATCAACAGAACCAAAAACCTCATTAGCTTCACCAGGAAGCACCTGAGGAATCTCTTGGCCACACTAAGCGGCCACTGCACTTTTGGAACCCACGCTAAAAGTATGGGTCTCCCGTATAATGATTACTGCTACAGCTGCAATGATGAAGAAGAGGAGGAAAGCATTTCGTATCTTCTCTGCTTCTGCCCTGCTTTAGAGGATCTCCGTCTGCGCTTCCTTGGCAGAATGTCCTTCAGAAACCTAAGTCTATACACTAGGAGCAGCGGCTGGTATGGTCGTTAGTCTTCCTCTATGGCATGTGCATGTACTAGACCCTCTCCTGTCCCACCTCTCTTCTCTCCTCTCCATTACTCTCTCTTGTTCTAAAGAAACTTTAAATCTATATCCTACCTATATTCCCTATCTCCCCTAATTCTACTACTTTCAACATACAGGTAAGGGATCATCGTATTGGACCCAAGTGAGCTGAAACCCTAAATTTCATTCTTCACCAGCAGGCTGCTAACCTAACCTAACCTAACCTAACTTATAACTAGCGTAAATTTGTTTTGAAAAAAAGATTTCAAGTTCTCAAGACCTTGCCTAAAAGAAGACAACAAACACTCTTGTTCAGAAGATTAAACCTACAAAAAAATTTTTATTTTTATCAGTCCATAAAAATTTTGACATTATATGGGTACAAGAAAAATTGAGCTCAAAAGCATATCGCAACTATTTTAAAATTAAAGTGCGATGGTATTTTTATAAAATTTTTTTGGAAAAATTAAGAAAAGTTATATTTGTGATTTTTTGAAATATTTGTATGGGGAACCCCCAGGGGTGGTTACAGGGGGTGTGCCACTGGCATAGGTGGGTCGGCCCTCCAAAATTAGTGGGGATCGGTCATAACTTTTGACTCGATTGAAGAACTCTAAATGGGTCAAAGTGAGATTTTTCAAAATTTGACCCTTCAAGAAAATTTTACCATTCGGATCAAAAGTCGGGACATCAAAATAAATTTTAGAGGTTTGGTTCCTTCGGCAAAGTTTCTTATTTTGATCCCTAGAATACGATTTTCCTTGTAATTTGTGCGATTTTTAAATCGACCAGCCCTAATATACATACCTACATATCGTTAGCTAAAATGCAAAAAGGCGTAACTAACAATAATATAATTTTACAGGAGAAACAAAAAATTAAACAAAAAACTGAACAAACGTGTAGTTAAGCGTCATTTTTGATCGCAGAAGTGTAATATTTTGCCAAGACATGTAGTTCAATGGCATTCATAATAATTAATCAAAAACTCGATTTTTAATTTTTTGTTAGTTACGCCTTTTTGGATTTTAGCTGACGATATATACGTACATATGTACTTCAGAGTGGATATAATCAAATGAAGAGAAAAGTAAAACTTTCTTTTCTAAATTTTTCGAAAAATTATGCTAAAAAATCCGTTGCACTTTACTTTATCATATCGAAAGATTTTGAGATCATTTAAATACACTATCCGCGGTATAAAAACTTTTTTTACCCATACAACTTCAAAAGTTATGGCCCACATTTTATGTTGGTCTAATCAACTGAACATGAGTGTATCTACGAATTCTTTTTTTCTATTACACATCTTTTTAATGTAGCTGACATTTTAAAGTACATATGTATTAATAAAATGGATTTTTGAACGAAATGTAACACAAGTATGTATATAAACTTAAGTTTTTAGTTATAAAAATTTTAAACTTACCTTTAAGGTAATTTCTGTTGAACAAACTTCCTGTTTTGTAAAGTGTAGATATCGATTGTTTACTTGTACAGCTACTTTTATTATGCATAAATTAACACTGCAGACGAATTTTGACTTATTTATATTTGTAGTTATGTAGTTAATACATTTCGTTTAATTTTTATGAAGTTATTACCATTTATCTTATTTTAGCAAAAGATTTGTTTTTTTATATTTAGGCGAATAGTAATTGCAGTAGAGAATATTACTAGTAGTAGTGATAATAGGAGTAGTTTTAATAATCTTTTTTTAGTGTAGTCTTTTTTTTATACATATAACAATAGACATTGATCATTTTATAAAAAGTGAAATTAATGAAACTGAATTTGTTTAATCTACTATAAAAAATAAGATTTCTATTATATGTATTTATATGAAGTGCAAAAGAAACCTTGCTTTTTTCAATTGGTTTTTTGTTCCTTTTTATTGTTTTTCTAAGATATTTCGACACCAATGTCGAATGTTTTGGCTGTTCAATTTTACTTTATGTATATTTAGTTATGTTCCAAATCAATACATTTTTTTAAATATACGCGTATGTATGTAAATTGCAAGAAAAACTAATGCAAAATGTATATATATACATTGCCTTAGGAATAGCGTGCTAGCTAATCAGTTCTATTTTTTGTCTTATTATTTGAAACTTTTAAATAGCAAATTCCACGAAAAATTAATTTTATTTATTTTTTGCTTTTAAAAGAAAACTAATTGATTTTATGTTCTGAAGTCTTTCTTAGTATGCTATTAGGAGAATTTAATTGTTATTACTAATCCTGTGTGATTTGCGACCACCACTGTTATTGGCGGGATTGCTGCTACTACTTTCAGAAGTATCGTTACGATCCCGTGTATGGGAATTTTTAAAGTCTTTAGAATCCGCACGTTGATTACGTGCCGTGGATGTATTCGACAAGGAAAACGAAGAGTTATTCAAACTACTACTATTAAAACTACTGCCACCAATATTCGCAATACTACCTCCAGTTGGTTGACGATTTTCACGGGAAACGTCTGAAATATAAAAACAAAAGAAAAATAGTGCAATATTATCAGTTTTTTGCTTATTTACATATATGTATGTATATTAATACTTATATGATTTGCTTTACTTTTTGCATAAGTTAGTGTTGTATTTTTAAGTTGAAAAAAAAAATATGGTACAATCGATCTTTATTAGTTCAAACCTAAGCTAAGCAAAAATTTTATATAAACTAACTGTGTTCTAACGTATATTGAATGACAAAAGTGAACAAGCAAAGTAAATTAATAAGAGAATAATGCTATGTTTAGACGACGAGTTGAATCACCTGCTTCGCTCTCTGAATCATGTTTATGAATCATGCTGTTTAGACTATACATATCTACTAAATATTAATTTGTGAAAGTGTGGTGGCTTTATAAAAAACACCAAATAAGAAATTTTCACTTTTCCAAAACTATCTGCTTTCACCCCTTTGCATGTCTAACATGGAAAGTTTCCTTTGCAGAATGTTAATTCAGCTTGGTGAAATACGAAGGAAGAAAAACTTTATCTTTCATAGTGAGAAAAAAGAATATATTTCTAGAAATTACAGTTTTAAAATAACTTAATTACAACAATAATCTAATTACTAACCACTGAGGGAAGCAATGTATTGCTTTCTTGATAACGAAAGCTTTCAAAAATGCTTCTGAAAAGTACTAACGTAAGGCTCTCTAACAAAGTGGACAAAAGTAAAAAAAATGTAAACCAGTAACTTTTGCATCTGAGTACACAAAAACTACACATTTTTACTTCTGTAAAACGAATTAGTAAAGCAAAAAATTAATGGCTTTTTGGAAACTGAATGCATTGCTTCTAGCTGGCTTACAAAAATATCTTCTGGGAAATTGAAGAAATAGAACGAAGTATCAGAAATTTAAGGATACATAAATGGAAAAATTTGCCCAAACTGATTAATTTCGGATTGAAATTTATAATCCATTTCTAATACTGTCAATATTTTCTCTAAGACTATTAACATTAACATGTTCAAATGTTGAAGTAGAAATAACTTTTAGCGCTTATAACTTTTTTAAAAGTAAGTTAGAAATACAATAATGATTTTATAAATCAAATTGTTTCATTCATATAAAATACGGTCTAAAAAGAAAAGGCTTATGTTGTTCAGTAACTCGTTTCTGTAATTCTCGCATCGTAAAATTTCTCACATGAAGTTTGAAACACAAAATTCCATCGCTTCTCGATTTGTGAAAAAAAGTTTTTCTGTATTTGAATGTGAAAACAGACAACACTGAATCTGTTTTTACTGGAATATTTCCAGTAATCAAGTGTCAAATGAAAACAAGTCACAAAAATATTATTTCAATCACAAAAAAGAGAAATAATTTCCTAGAAAAATAAAATTGAATAATGAACATGAATATAAAGTGAATGTAAAATGCTTGAAATAAGTTTTTTCTAGCAACTGTCTCTATTATAGAAAATTCCACAAAAAAATTCTAAATAAATATAATCATATCGACTCGTTAATAATAATTTTAGTTCAACAATTCGTTGCATATCTTTTCAACTAGTTTATATTTCATATTTTCACACACAAATTCAAAAATTCACATGTTTTTGTACAAATTTGGTTGTTCTCGCATCAATTTAAAATCCGAGAATTGCGAGAAACTATTCACAAAATATTGTTACAGAAACACTTTTTCTCACATCGTTCCAATAATTGCTGGAAATTTGTTTAAATGACAGATAGTTCTCGCAAAGTAACGATACAGAAACACTTATGTGAGAAAAGCCATTATGTGTTTCAATTTACACTGTTTCCACGATTCCCTTGTTTCATGCGGGAAATTTTACGACGCGAGAAATACAGAAACGAGCTACAGAATGTAATAGTATGTTTAGACGATACCTGCTTCGCTCTCTATTCATGCTTCACACCCCAATCATGACCGAATCAACTTGTTTCGCCATACAAAATTATGAGAGCGAATCAAGTAGATTCAATATGAATCTACCTGCGAAGCACGTAAAATTGGTATCTTCTCTAACTTTTATCGCAGTAATCGCCACTTTATCTGAACTAGCTATCAAAACAAAATAAGTATATGTGTATGTGTGTGTTTGTAAACAAATCAAAACAAACCAAAAAAAACATAGATGTGAGTTTAATATAAATAAATTTAATTAAGTTATGGATAATATAAGAAGGAAAAATAAAAATAAAATATGGGGATGTCTTCAAAAACAAGATTTTGAATGAGTCGAATATATGTAAGTATGTATGCTTATGTGTATGTGTCAATATATGTACATAAAAAGATGCCACACGAACAGTGATGCCAACTTTTTCAGAGCAAAAAGCACTGTGCGTTCATAAAAAAGCATTAAATGCAGTAATTATATTTGTATGTACATAAATATATATTTTTTTATATTTATTTATTTATTTTCAATACAGAGAAAGCCCACATGGCTAATTATATATGTATTGAATGAGTATAATTTAAAAATTTAAATTAACTAAAATTTTAAATTTACTACATTTCACAGGTTTTTGTAATAATTTCAATTATATCGAGCTATATTTCTATTTTGCTTATAAGTAGAATATGAGTAGGAAAATAATTGAAGTTCATTTGGCAAGACACTCCAATTATGGTATATTATTTTAATAAGAGTGATCAACGAGAATTATAATCCTCGTTTCAGGAAATGTCGTTTCATCTTTTTCCTCTGGCCATAAAAATGTTTTAATAAAACAATTAGATTCTTAGGCGTTTCATCTGAATTAATTTTTACATGAACATGGTTCAGTATGTTACATTCTGAACAACATAAGTATTTTCTTTCTAGACCTTATTTATATGAATGAAACAGTTTGATGAATAAAAATCATTATTGTATTTCTAACTTACTTTTAAAATAGTTATTAGCTCTAAAAGTTTTTTCTACTTTAACATTGGACCATGGTAATGTTAATAGTCCTATAGGAAATATTGACAGTATTAGAAATCAACCCAAAATTGATCAGTTTTGAGCAAATTTTTTCAGCAACGCATTCAGTTTCCAGAAAGCCATTAATTTTTTTGCCTTACTAATTCGTTTCACAGAAGTAACAATGTATAGTTTTTGTGTACTCAGATGTAACTTTATTGGTTTAAATTTTTTTTACTTTTGTCCGCTTTCTTAGAGAGCCTTATAGCTAATAAATCAGTGAATGTTTAAATATAGTTTGAGTTAATTTTCATTAAAAATTAAAATGTGTTTAAATACACTTTCATTTTTTCAGTGGTTAATTAAAGTTATTATCAAATTAAGTTGAAAGTACGGTAGCACTACAATATTATGGCAAGCTTTCCAAAAAACAGCTGTTCAATATAAACAAGAAAGTTGATTTATCAATTTGCAGAAAAGTGAAATAGCAAAAAACACATTTTATGATACAAAAAGAGCATCAGAATGCATTTTTCTATTTATATATTTCATGATATGAAAATATGTGTTACATTTGTTGTACATTTGCGAAAATTAAACGAAATTCATTTTAATATGACCACATGATGTTCATGTACGTACCTTCAAAAAACACACACATGCACAAAACATATGGTGTGTTTGTAAAATTTAAACAACACTTAAATCTACAGTGTTGGCTGTTTAAGTTTGATTTAATTGTGCAGTGAGAAACAAATTTTTGTGTTTAAATAAGATTTAAAAACAAAATACAAATAATCATGGACTGATTTATTAGCCCTTAGGTTAGTACCTTTCGGAAGCATTTTTAAAAGCTTTCGTTATCAAGAAAGCACTATATTGCTTCCCTCAGTGGTTATTAGATTAAATTATTGTAATTAAGTTATTTTATAACGTGTAGGGTATCCTCTGTAATTTCTAGAAATATGTTAATTTTCTCTCTGTGAAAAATAAGTTTTTCTTCCTTTGTATTTCAGAATTAACATTCTGCAAAGAAAACTTTGCATGTCTAAAAGGGGTGAAAAGTGAAAACTTCTTATTTGGTGTTTATTTATAACCACCACACTTTCATAAATTAATATTTAGTAGATTTGTAAAACGCACTAAATGGACTAAAATCAAAGGTGAAAAGCACCAAATTAGCGTCTTTTTTTAAAAGCAACAAGTTGTAAAATTCCGCACTGTTATGAATTAAAAAACACTAAATCTAGTACGAAAATCACTAAATTGGCACGCTGCATACGAAGCACGAAAGCGTAGTCTAAACAGCATGATTCATAAACATGATTCAGAGAGCGAAGCAGGTGATTCAACTTGTCGTCTAAACATAGCATAACATACTGAACCATGTTCATGAAAAAATTAATTCAGATGAAACACCTAAAATCTAATTGTTTTTTAAAACAGTTTTAAGGCCAGAGAAAAAGATGAAACTGAATTTCCTGAAACGAGGAGTATAATTCTCGTTGATCACTCTTTTCTTAAAATAATACACCATAATTGCAATGTCTTGCGAAATGAACTTCAGTTATTTTCCTATAAGCAAAATCGAAATATGGCTCGATATAATTGAAATTATTACAAAAACCTATGAAATTTGGTAAATTTAAAATTGTAGTTAACTTAAATTCTTACTGCCGTATTCATAAAATATATTTTAGGTTTATTAAGCGCTTATTTGACGTATTTCTATGGGAAATTTGTCAAATAAACCTGTAATAAACCTAAAACATTTTTTTATGAATACGGCGGTTAATTTCTACTCATTCAATACATATATAATTAGCCATGTGGGATTTCTCCTAATTGAAAATAAATACCTAAATATAATAATATAAATAAAAAATATATTGCATTTAGTGCTTTTTTATGAACACACAGTGCTTTTTGCTCTGAAAAAGTTGGCATCACTGTTCGCGTGGCATTTTTTTTATGTATACTCACACATTCATAGCGCTGATTTACACGGGATTAATTGTGCTGGCATAACATGCCAGTTTGTTGGTGAGAGAGGCAAAGAGAGGGGTTTTGTGTTTGGCATAATTTTTCAACCAGCTACAACACCGCATTAGCAGCACAAAACCAATACACACACAACTTAAAAATCTGCAAGTGTTAAATGAATACGAAAAACACTAACACACACAAAGCTGTGAATACGTATACATTTTTATGTCGGATGAATTAGTCTCGTGTGTTCTTAAAAAAACAAAAATTGTGCCGCATAAAAATTAGTCTCGTGTAAACTACCTGATACGTATCATACGCACGTGTATACATGCATACATACTTACATAAATTCGATTCATCCAAACTCTTGTTTTTGAAGGCATCTCTATATTTTCTTCTTATTTTTCCTTTTTATATTATTCATAACTTAATTAAATTTATTTATATTAATTTCACATCTATGTTTTTTGGCTTGTTTTCATTTGTTTACAAACACACACATTCACATATACCTATTTTGTTTTGATAGCTAGTTCAGATAAAGTGGCGATTAACTGCGATAAAAGTTAGAGAAGATACCAATTTTACGTGCTTCGCAAGTAGATTCATATTGAATCTACTGATTCGCTCTCATAATTTTGTATGGCGAAGCAAGTGGATTCGGTCATGATTGGGGCGTGAAGCATGTATAGAGAACGAAGCACGTACCGTGTAAACATACTAGGTTTGATCCCGTACTCCACATTGGGCGCCCGCGGGATCCCAATTTTACCGAAAACTGTTCCCGTACGCAAAGTTTGGGCAAGTAAGGGAGCTTTTGAGAGAGTAATGTTCTTCTTCTTCTTGACCGAAACAGCCCGTAATTTTTAGGTTTGATCCCGTACTTTTTGGGCAAAGTTCGGTAAAATGAGAACAAGCTATAATTTCTCTCAATAATACAAAAAATTTACAAAAGTACGGGAACAAGAAAAACCAAAAATGTTTACTAAAAGCCAAAGCACAAGCAGATACATACTTACACACATACACACGCATGCGTTTACTTACATTCTGTGGCATAACTAGAACGTTTTGTTTCTTAATTTTACATAAAAACTGATAAAACTTAGTTCACCACTTGTTTATAAACCTTTTTGATACAACTTTTCAATGTTTATAGTGTTTAGGACAATTTAATTTTACTTTGTTATTGGTTATTTTTCAAACAGCTGACTGTTTTTCGGCTTGCCCAAACTAGCCCAAAGAAAAATTACGGGCTGTTTCGTGCAAGAAGAAGAAGAACATTACTCTCTCAAAAGCTCCCTTACTTGCCCAAACTTTGAGCACGGGAACAGTTTTCGGTAAAATTGGGATCCCGCGGGCTCCCAATGTGGAGTACGGGATCAAACCTTTTCTTTGGGCTAGTTTGGGCAAGCCGATAAACGATCAGCTGTTTGAAAAATAACCAATTACAAAGTAAAATTAAATTGTCCTAAACACTAAAAACATTGAAAATTTTTATCAAAAAGGTTTATAAACAAGTGGTGAACTAATGGCGTTTTCTTTTCTAAAAGAAAAGTGTAACATATATGTTACATATAATTTGGCAACATTTTTAAATGCTCACCTGATTTTTAAGAAGTGTTGCGTATTTTACGTTTACAAAAGAACAATTTTCCAACAAGTTTCGACATAAAACAATGACGAACTATAAAATGATTTATTTTTTTTCATAGACAATAACAAAAACAGCTGTTAATATAATGCTGCACTCATGCCCCTTTAATTAAAATGAGTGTTGAACATGTAGCATTTTTCTTCTTTTTAAGGGTAACATCGTGAGAAAAGAACGCGTTGATTTTTAAAATAATACATACTTTTCAGAAAAGAACACAAAGAAATGAAAAAGGCAGCACAAATGCAGCATATTGCTCAGAAAAGAAAACGCCATAAGTTTTATCAGTTTTTATGTAAAATTAAGAAACAAAACGTTCTAGATATGCCACAACATGTAAGTAAACGCATGCATGTGTATGTGTGTAAGTATGTATGTGCTTGTGCTTTGGCTTTTGGTAAACATTTTTGGTTTTTCTTGTTCCCATACTTTTGTAAATTTTTTGTATTATTGAGAGAAATTATAGCTTGTTCTCATGCCAGATGATGATGATTACTGTTGTAATATATATGGAAGATGGTAAATTTTGAGCCTTGACATAACCTCATATATATGACCTAACATATATATGAGCAAATTGAAAAATGCAATGAATCAAACCAATTCACATATTCCATTTGCAATAAAAAGTTTCGTATATAAGGCAGACATCTACATCAACTGACACCACACACAGTGGACCAAAACACAGAAGAACGCTGATGAGGAAGGTTTAGTGACCTTCGAAAACGGCTGGCTGTTCCGTTCAACTATGTGTTGTTGTCAGAATATTTACAACTAACTTTGATGTTATTTGTTCATTAATAATTATCACATGTAATTTGGCTTAAAAAGTGTTACGAACATTAGCCTATTCAATTCATAAGAATATAGAAACAAATACAGTTCGAAAAATAATTAAATTAATTTCGCTTTTTTTTTACAGATTTGTGTCAATTATCAAATATTGCATAAAGTTAGCATGTTCAATTTTGCCACTTATTCTAACTTCATTCCATTTTTTGATTATACATAGGGCTGTTAATAAAGATAAATATATTTGATAACCATACTGTTAATTGGCTCACAATTCGTCGTAAGGAACTATCTGTGGAAAATTTATAAATTTAATGAAATAAAAAAGTGTAAAAAATGCCAAATACTTTTAAGAAAGCGCTAAACTACTAGCACTTAGCATTATTTTCAAAATTTTTAGTGCTAAACGAAGAAAAAAGTGCTAAATCTAGCACTAAAAGTGCTAAAATGGCAACCCTGTAGTCGTACAACAAATAAAATAGGAGGGTTTTTTTCTTGTTTTGTGATGAGAACTGTTAAAAAAAAAAGAGAAAACAAGTAACATGTACTTGCATTTTCTCTTGAACATATTTACAAAGCTTGTTTGTATTAGCTCAGCTTAAAGGTGTAATCAGAGGTGCCACAACCATAGCCATAGAAAACAGCAGTACGAACCAAACTAATGGGCAACACTGTATTTGATTATAGGTGACTCGCCATAACGCTAAAAACTCTCACCATAGAAACCAATTTAATTTTGGTTTGGCTATGGCATTATGGGTATTATGTCATGTCATAACATAGTATTTCATGATTTACTTGTTTGTATAAACGTTTTATTTATTTCATCTGGCAGCACCAGATGTTAGCTAAAACAAACTCTGTACGTGGTTTTGATGCCATTAGGCAATTGAGTAAATGCTTTTGAATAGATCGGTCGTGTTTTACTTTATATAGCCATTCTTACAAAATCAGAAGTGGGATAACCTAAAGAAAAAAGAAGAAAGTACCCGAATTTCCAAACGTTTGTTCAATGGAGTATGCTGAGTGTACAATGGTTGAGTTGAAGCAGAAGCTACAACGTCGTGGTGAAAGAACGTCAGGTAACAAGGCAGAATTAGTGGCTAGGCTGCAGCAGTTTGACGTGGACAATCCAGATTATGTGGACAACCGAGACGATGCAGACATTGCGTCTGGCTCCGGGGATTTATTACTTGGTTTTAGAGAAAGTGATGTACCACAGAATGCCCACCAAATGAATGCGTTGCAGAAAGGTATGTTGAGCTTAATGGATGCAGTGGCAGCGTTAACAAAGAAAATCGATTCGATGGAAAAGAATAATAACGAAGGAGTAGTCCTGTCGACATTTCCAAACGTGGAAGCATTAACTCAAGGCTGCGCGACATCGGTGTCAGTTGTATGTACCAATACAGTGACAAGCACAACAGCAACCACCACAACGAGTCAACCATTAGCGTCTATATCGAGAGGGGGATGTTCGCCGGTGAATGTATGTGTTGCATCATGTGGTACTCAGTTGCTGCATACACAGACAGTAACAGCAAACACGCCTAATCATGTTCAATGCCAGTTGAATTCAAATGCTGTGCCGATGTTTTCGGGAGATGCCAGATTTACCAGAGACGCATTTTCGTTTGATAATAATACGAACGAAAACTTAAATGGTAATGCAGTAGAATTCGTGCCACAAAGAATGACAGGAGACTTGTTTTATAATCATAGCATTAATGAAATAAGTAGAGTATTGCCGGAATTTGACCCATGTAAAAGGGAAATAACATCAATAAGATTTATTGAGCGAATTGACCAACTGAAACATGCTTACAGATGGAATGATTCTGCATTATTGTTTGCTGTACAAGGCAATTTGAAGGGGGTTGCCAAAATGTGGAGCGATTCCCAACCGGTGTATCGTTCATGGTCACAGTTTGTGAATGCGTTCTTGGTAGATTTTCCATCGATCACAAACTCGGCTGATACGCACATCGAGATGATGAAATCTCGCATGAAGCATAATGAATCGGTCATAGAGTATTATTATCGAATGTTGTCGATCGGTCGTCGCGGTAATATCGACGACAATGCAATAATAAAATACGTCATTGGCGGTATCAGTGAAGAACACTTACGTAGAACGTTGACTACAATGAACTTTATATCGTGTACTGATCTATTTAAAACACTGAGTAGAGTGTCAGAAGAAAACAAAATTAAAAATTTACAAGGTGAACAAAATCAGAAATCCTATTATAGTAAACATATGAACAGTGAAAACCCAAATTACAATAAAATAACAAATAGCGTTGATAGTGAAAATGTGAAAAAAGGTCCAATGTGCTTTAACTGTCGAGAACGCGGTCATATCGCTAAAAACTGTAAAAACAAGTCAAAACGGTACAATGCAAATACACAAGACAAAGAAATAGATAAACATTCGTCGCGATCTGTCAACTTAATAACGAAAGCCAAAAATACTACAACAAATAAAGAAATTTTCAAAAATGTTGAAATAAATAATGAACAATATAGTGCATTTATAGACTCGGGAAGTGGAAAGTCACTAGTTGCTAAACGTGTGTCGCTTAAATATAAAGAATCAATAGTAAAATGTAAAGAAAAGTTGTATGGTTTCGCTGGTGGTGAATACATCTGTCGTGAAAAGCTTTTGGTTAATATGAAAATTGATAATTTGTGTATTGATGTTGAACTTTTAATCGTTGAAAATGGAATAATGAACTATGATTTAATAATCGGTAGAGATATTTTATCGGAAAGTCGCGTAATAATGGAAAAGGGACAATGTCGTGTAGTTGCCCTGAATAACCAGAGCGTATGTGTGAACGAATCCATAAATGAGATCGAAAAATGTCAATTACAAAAGCTATTGGACAAATATTCGTGTTGTTTCGCTGACAATATAAAACATATCGGCACATGTGATGTAATAGAAATGAAAATAAAAGTAACTTCTAATAAACCAATCGCACGAAATCCATATAATATCCCTATACCGAAACAGAATACAGTCGAACGAATAATTGACGAACTCTTAGAAACAGAAATTATCCGCCCGTCTAAATCGTTATACGCGTCACCCATTGTGCTGGTAACGAAGCAAAATGGTGAAGATCGAATGTGCGTTGATTATCGCGAGTTAAATTCGATAACTGAAAAACAACCGTGGCCAATGCCAACTGTTGAAGGCGTTCTGCAAACATTAGCTGGAAAAAGGTATTTTACAATTGTGGACATGATGTCTGGTTATTACCAGATACCAATAAATGAAGACTCTAAACAGTACACTGCTTTTATAACGCATAATGGCCACTATGAATTCAACAGAATGCCATTCGGGCTAAAAAATGTCCCTAGCACATTTCAGCAAATGATGTCAGTGGTATTAAACCCAATAAAAGATCAAGTTGTCAGTTACGTGGATGAAGTAATTGTAGCATCCGATTCAGTTTGTGAAGGTCTGTCAAAACTCGAAACACTTTTGAAGGTAATCCTAGATAATAATTTGACACTTCGATTATCCAAATGCTCTTTTCTGAGAAATGGTGTGACATTTCTTGGTCACGAGCTGACGCAAGATGGTCTTATGCCAGGACGAATAAAAACATTAGCAGTCGAAAATTTTCCTGTGCCCACTAACGTAAGGGAGGTAAAAAGATTTATTGGCCTTACTGGGTACTTTCGGAAATTTATTCAGCACTATGCTTTGATTGCCGCACCTTTAACGCGATTAACAAGGAAAGACAGCGCTTTTATATGGTCAGAGGAGTGCCATACGTCATACAAGAAGTTGATCCATATGCTATCCAGTGAACCAGTGTTGGATATATACGATGTGTCAAAGCAGCATGAACTACACACTGATGCATGTGGTATAGGCATCGCCGGAATCTTACTACAACGTGACGACCAAGGCAACCTGAAACCAATAGCGTATTTCAGTAGGGTGTGCAACGATGCAGAACAAAAATATCATGCGTATGAACTTGAAGTGTTAGCTGTTGTGGAGGCGTGTCAAAGATTTCGCATGTATCTGTTGGGTAAACAATTTTTAATTGTCACAGATTGCTCAGCAGTGTCCAACGTCAAATCGTCAACGCCGATAATTCCCAGAGTGGCAAGGTGGTTTTTAAGGCTCATGGAATACGACTATAAAATAATACATCGAGAAGGTAGTAGAATGTGTCATGTAGATGCTTTGAGCCGAGCCCCAATTGAAGTTGCTGAAGACAAAACTGTTGTCCAAGATGTAAGTAATAATATTATGTTTCTTAAACCAGCCATTGATGATTGGGTGCATATTATGCAATCCGATGATGAAAATATCAAAGAAATAATCGATGTTTTGAACGGGTGCAAGCAGTCGAGTCAGCAAAAGCAATATGTAGACGAATTTACTATTAAGAAAAATCGATTATTTAAAAAAGCAGAAGACGGGAAATTATTGCTGGTTGTTCCAAAGGGATTGCGATGGCGCGTGATTAAACTAGTTCATGATGATGTTGGACACCCAGCACTTGAAAACACCTTAAAGCGGTTGGGGAAATATTTCTGGTTTCCAAGAGCCAGAAATTTTGTTAAAAATTACTTGAAGGCATGCGTTGAGTGTTGTTTCTGTAAAGAGCCTATGAAAAAAGAATGTGAGCTCTATGGGATGGACATCCCAAGAATCCCATTTGAAGTCATGCACATGGACCACCTGGGCCCATTTGTAAAAAGCCGTAAAGGGTACGAACATTTACTGGTTATTGTAGATGCTCTGACTCGTTACGTCGTATTGTGTCCGGTAAAGTCCACCAAAACTAAGCCTGTATTGGATGCTCTTAGTGAGCTGTCGTTGTATTTTGGTATGCCGAAGGTGCTGGTCAGTGATCGTGGCACAGCATTTACATCAAACTGTTTTGAAAACTTTTGCTTCGAAAATAATATGCAACACATCAAGGTAGCAGTTCGAACTCCTAGAGCCAATGGTCTCGCCGAACGGGTTAACAAATCAATTTTGTCGTACTTAAAATCAACGGTGAACGATGCTAAAGACTGGGATACTGAGATCAGAAATCTCCAATGGACTCTGAATACCAATGTAAATGGGACAACAAAATATGCTCCTATCGAACTTGTATTTGATTTTCCAGTCAGAGATATAGCGGGTAATAAAATCTTGGCGGCAGTACAAAATAGTAATAGTGATATTGATATCGAAAACTCAATGATCAATAAAAAACGTGATGATGCAATTAAAAACATTACAGCGGCCAGACAAATTTGGAAAAGGAGATTCGACTCCAAGCACAAAACACCTCACAAATATAAAGAAGATGACTTGGTTTTACTCGAAGCTGCCATTCCCAGTACTGGTGAATCGAAGAAGTTAGAGGTGAAATACAAAGGGCCATATGTCATAAAAAAGGTTCTGAGATATGACAGATACCTGGTGGAAGACATCGAAGATGCTCAACGCAATCAGAGGAAATTTTCAACTGTAGCTTCTAGTGACAAGATGAAACCGTGGTGTGTTCTCTACCCTGATATTGACAATGCTTATGATGATGACCCTTGCTCAATGTCACTGGACGAATAACTCGAGGACGAGTTCCAGGCAGGATTGGCCGAGTTGTCATAACATAGTATTTCATGATTTACTTGTTTGTATAAACGTTTTATTTATTTCATCTGGCAGCACCAGATGTTAGCTAAAACAAACTCTGTACGTGGTTTTGATGCCATTAGGCAATTGAGTAAATGCTTTTGAATAGATCGGTCGTGTTTTACTTTATATAGCCATTCTTACAGTCACGTCTAATTTAAGCTTAAATATGCACGGTACGCGTGTATTGGTAAAACATAAAACAACATTTGACAGATCACATCACGAAACAAGCAAATAAGAAAATAAATCACAGTCACAGTTTAAAAGGACAGCGAACATTCAACCTTATCAGGAATAAAAGCTCACGTGAAACGTGTTACCTTTCCCTAAAATTGTTATCGCCAAAGTTTGCGTTGTTGTTGTGTCCGTATGCTATTTTTTAATATTGTTCACCATTTTTTGTTCACGGGAAATATTTCGCAAAATGTTCTCCTTTTATTTAGTATTTACGTACATACATATATATTAGTCCCTGTTCACACACTTCTACTTTTGTTGATCAACTCGTAATTCAACTACAAGAAAGACTGAGAAGGAAATACAAATATCACTTTTTTTCTTATTGCTTAATTACGAGTTGATCAACAAAAGTTGAAGTGTGTAAACCGGGACTTACCAGTGTTTGTTCTATGGCCTACGACGATTTTGAGATTCACTCTCTAAAATATGTGTATTCATTTGTACAAGAAGTCGATTGATATTCGGCACTCTGGTGCCACTTTTGCCGACTAAGCTCTAAAGTATCAGTACCGTTTATATTATTTTTCAGTTATCCATTACCACATACAGCTGTTTTAAAAACTCCAAGCTGGATCTTGGAAATTCCAATTTCCTTTACGAAGGAGCACTTTGATCAATTGTCGCAAACACTTTAATGCTTACCAGTGACCAACCCATTAAGTGTTCAGTGGTTTGCATATCTTTATATGTATATGTATATAAAATTGTAGTGTATGTTTGTTTGTAACTCATGATCTATGGAAGTAATAAGAGGTGTGGAGCTGAAGTTTTCAACTCAAGTTTGGATCAATATCCTATAGGTTTCTATTTTGTTTTTGACCTAGCAAGTGACCGCTGTGTGCAGTAATTTGTAGTTTAAAAAAATAAATAATTGAGGGTAAGACAACGTTTACCGGGCTCAGCTAGTGTATTTATAAAATCAGATCGTAGATGGTCTAACATTTTTAAGTTATAATAATAATGTGCAGATTTTAAATACCTTTTTCTTTGGAAAATTCAGTGCGCAATGTTATTGGAACATTACTGCCACTATTCACAGCACCAGTTACAGTTAAAGATGCAGCGCCAGCACCGGAAGAGGAGCACGATGAAGAGGATGCGGACGAGTTGGATGTTGCTACTGCTGTTGTGTTGGCAATTACACTACCACTTGTAGACGAACTATTGATAACAGCATTTTTGTCATTTCCATCAATTTTACTCACAGCGACCGATGAGGAAGAATTTATGGAATTCGACGCAGAGGGGGAAGGTACAGCTGAGGTCACCGCTGGTAATTCATTTTTGTTAGCTGATACGGTAGGCAAAATAATGGCCGTTGCCGCATTGTCGTCTTTACGTTGTGCCACTTGGGCATAACTTAACCGTGAAGCTGCCGATCCTCCACCATTACCAGATGATAGAATCGGGTTAGCTATTATGCTAGAGCTGTTATGCATCGACGAGGCGACAGCGGCGGCTATGTTTTCTGTGGATGTTGAACTAGTTGATGTGGAGGCATTTTTTTGCTTGGTAGCATCTTTTGGCGTCTCTTTTTTGGCAATTAATGCTGCGATGGCAGGGGGTTTCTTATGATTATTTAGACTGCATTCGGCAAGGTTTGTTGTCATTGTAGCTACACTGCATACTGCGGCCACAGTACCAGTTGAGGATGATACATTTTTTGTAGTATTATTATTATTTTCGTTTTTGTAATCATTGATGTTGTTGCAGCTACCACTATTAGCAGAAGCAATAGAATGAACATACACAGATTTATGACCAAAACTAGTAATACCACCTTCTCCTATCCCTCCATCGCCAGAAGCAATGGTATTATTTATGGCATGTACCAAATATTCTTCAGTCTTGTTGCATTTTTCGGGAGGACTATTAATTATACCACCGCTTTTATTAATGATGTTGCAATCAGCATTAGGAGCTATGGTTGTGACGTTAAATGTTGCAGTAACAATATTGCTGCCTCCACTCTTAATATTTGTAGTATTTATTTTGTTTTGTGTTAAACACGGTATCACAGTTGCAGAATTATTAGAATTAGAATTTTGCTTATTTGTCAATGACTTATTATTGTTGTTTTTGTTGTTGACGCATGTATGATCGCGTTGTTTAAAATCTTCAATATTTGCAGTTTCTATGGCGGGTGAATTGTTTAAGGTTGAGGTGTTATTGTTGTTTGTTGGATTAAAAGTTTGGGCAATGTTGGCTGTAAGGTTGCTACTGTTGTTATTTCCCCCACTGCTAGTGGGTGTTGGACTAACAGCTGCATTTCCCCTCTGCTGTTGGTAAAAATTATGTTGCTTGTTGTTGTGGCCGGAATCTTTGCGAGATTTTTTACCTCCACCGCCACTACTGTTGTTATTGTTGCCATTGCCACGTACTACATCAGCTAAACGATTTTCAGCCCAACCGCTACCACCGTTGTTACTGTTTCCCGAATTAATTGAGGAACTATTTTGATGAATTAAATTGTTAGTTGTATTTTGTTGCTGTGATTGCTGATGCTGCTGGTGATAGGGTTGAGTATTGACGTTTTTTGGCTGCTGCTGATGATAGTGTTGTTGTTGTTGATGAGTTTGCTGTTGATGTTGATCAGATGTAATAATACAGCTATTATTGATAGTCATGTTGTTGTTATTATTGGCAGATGTTGTAGCATCATTTAAACTCACTTGCTGTTGTTGCTGCTGCAGTTGATTTTGTTGAAGTGCACTGGCAGTTTGTTTACTACTGGCACCACTGGTTGCACCAACATTACTACAGGCCACTGAAGATGATGTTGCTGAAAGAATTATTTAAAATTCAAAATTTTATTCTATCAATGCTATTTCTTAATAGATATAAGTTTAAATGTCACTTTGAAAAATGTTTAGTAAGTAAATATGTAATTACAAATATGTAGTTACAATTGTTTGAAACATTACGCGATATTTCCTTAATTAAGAGTTATTGGTATGCATTTCATCGTCATTCACTGTTTCCAATTTACGCACAATCACTTGAAAGCAAAATCATAAGAAAAATGTCTAATTTTGTTTCTCCTCCTCTATTAATGCGTGTCAGAAGTTAATTTAAATTGAAATATTGGTAAGATGTGAAAGTAAATTTAATTTCACCCGGTTCCAATAAGAGGTCTCTTTGTGTTGCCTGAGACTAGGAATGGGATATGTTAGTTTTTAGGTTTTCGTACACCAAAGGTGAAAATAAACCCTATTGTTTTCGCTACGCTGTGCGTCTGTCCGTTTAATTTTAATTAAAGGGTGTGAAATCAGTTAATGTAGTTTTGACAACTTGCTGTATCTTGGAAACCGTAAGAGCAAACTTCTTGAAATTTTCAAAAACGGTAAAACAAAAAAATCCCAAAATTATAAAATCACACAAACCAAAAAAAAATCGCCAAAACAAAAAAAAATAGCCAAAACGAAAATTAAAAAAAATTTAAAACGAAAATAAATCGCGGAAAACCGGAAAAATCGCCAAAATGAAAAAATAGCCAAAATTAAAAAATCGCCTAAATGAAAAAAATCCCCAAAATGGAAAATATCGCGAAAATTAAAAAAATCGCCAAAATGAAAAAAATCGCCAAAATGAAAAAAAAATCGTCAAAATTAAAAAAATCACCAAAACGAGAAAAAGAGAAAAATAAACAAATTAAAAATTTTCAGCTGAAAAACTTCAAAAACTTAAAAAAAACGCTATATTAAAAAAATGTTCAAAGCCCAAAGTACGGAATTCGACCATATTATAAGCAAATAGGCCATGTTTTGTCGTACATTTTGAAGTATGTATATTATTAATAATATATTTGTCTAGATAGGTACAATATTTATTTGCCTAAAAATTTCCAAAATCCCAGAAGTTACCGAACACCATCGCGGCAACACCGGAAACGTGAAAAGACCACACCGGCAACGCAGAACATCAAATATACATAGACCTTTTAATTATTTCAAAACTAATGGTAGGACATTGCGGAAGTAGAGGATGACGTTGGCTGAAGTAGTTAGCACGTTGACTACAAAATCGAAGGTCCTGGGTTCGAACCCGGTCTCCGACAGTCAATAAAATAACAACTCCACATTTTTCTGATGTGCATTAGTGGCCTTTGTATCAGTTGCTGTGGAAAAAGTTCTAGTAATGCAGGCATAAGGCAACAGAAACTATACCGGCTTCAGCCGATGCTAGTCCTAATACCGTGTTCAGACATACCCCTTAATTGAGCAATTAGTTCATTTTTCGCAATTAAGCCCTTAATTGAACACAATTTACCATACAATAAGTCAATTAATAAATTGAGCAATTACTAGTTAATTGTATCACTAATTGCGTAAAACTCGAAATGCAACCCTGGTCATAAGTGTTTTTGTTAAGAACTGTGTTCAGTGAGCAGAAAAATTTCCTATAATGGCGAGCCAAATGTCAAAAAATATGCATACATATAAACAAAACAAATATACATACATACATATAAACAAAACAAACTGAACAATATGAACTCAAATAAATAAATAAATAAATAAACAAAAAAGAAATGGCTTGCGAAGTTTTTTTTTAAATTCATAGATAAATTTATTAACTAATATCTTTTATAAATAGGAAAAAAAATTAAGAGAAAGAGGATCGCGTGGAGTGAGGCCAGTGAAGCTGCTCTATTGGAGTTGTGGCCATGTCGAATAGAGGACCTTCGTCGCCAAAGAAAAAACGGTCACGTATGTGATGAGATGGCGCATGAGCTGCAGAAGTTGGGCTTCTCATACAGCCTGCGCGATGTACACGTTAAATTAAAAATGCAAGGAGAAATAGCTGCTGCTTTCACAAACTTTGTAAAATTGACAAGTTTTTCTTTTCCTTTTTTTAAGCACTGATAATTTTGAATAAAAAATCGATCGCACTGACTCCAAGAGCTCCATATTTCTATTATATGCAAGTAAAATTTCTTTTAAACTAAAATTTGCATCCATTTTGAAAATTTACAAACACAAATATTCACAAAACATATAAAAACAATGTGTTTTCCAGCTGTCAAATGATAATTGAGTCAGCTAAATTGAGTATGTGTTAGAGTTCGACCGATTATTAATCGGCTTCGGCTTCGGCCTTCGGCCAAAAATTGGTAATCGGCCAACATTCGGCCTATGGCAAAAATCGGCCGATTAGCCGAAGCCGAATATTTTTCATTCCAAGCTTGAAAAATAACATTATTTTTGGTCGTTGCTCGCCGACAGTTTCTATTGTGTTTAACGTTTTGAAAGGGTTGCTTTGAAATACAACCCTGTTGCTTTCTATTTTCTTTTACTTGGACGTTCTTGTGAGTGATCATATGAAAAAGCAATCTAGAAATTGCAAAATAGTTTTATTTTTCTTGTTATGTATCCAATAGATATTACAGCTATTTCAGTGATCTCAAAAAATTAAACTTTTTTCTTAATTCATATAAAACAAGTATCATTTTTAAAATTTAAAACATTCGGCTTCGGTTTTGGCCGAAGTTTAAGATTTTAGCCGAAGTTCGGCTTCGGCTTCGGCCAAAAAAAAAACGCCTTCGGTCGATCTCTAGTATGTGTGAACACTAAATTTAATTGCTCAATTAAAATTAAATTGACTCAATTAAAAATGCATGTCTGAACACAGTATTATGTAACATCAGAGAGCCCTACTTCGTCGGTATTGTGTAGCAGAATCGTCGACGAAGTAAAATAGCCAATAAAATGGCTACTAAACACAGCTTCAAAATTTAATACGCCTAATTTAACACCAGAGACGCTGAAACACTGCAAATAAGCGTGTAAAAAAGCAGAGTTGTAAAAGAATGAAGCTTTACTCTATCTCTTCCTTCACCTGTCTTCTCTATCACTATCCCTTCCCTATCACCCTCTCACTATCTTCTCTTCACCCAACAGGTAGCACAAAGGGATCATTGTATTGGAACCAAGTGAGCTGGACTGCGAATTCCACCCTTCCTTACCAACAGCCTGCTAACCTAACCTAACCTACATTGCGGTAGTCCAGTAATCGAGGGGCAAACAAAGTGACAACAGTGACAAAAGCCTCAACCTCTGTTTAAGTAGAAATTCGTTGTTTCGTTTAATAATTTTCTCTCAGTGCTTAATGGAAATTTAAAGTACTTTTATTTCAACCCTGTTGGAAATCTTTTTTATAAGTATTTCAACGAGTAAACCACTAACTGTATTTAAGCATTGCTTTGCAAATTTCACTATTTATACTAATGTTTATCTATAAATTATTACTCCTCATTTAGAAGTCAACGAAGGACTAAGTGAAATTATAATCTTTTTACAAGGTAAGGTTTAAGAAAATAAAGAGATATTTCTTCTCGATATTTATTACAAAATATGAATACTTGTTTCTTTTACTTGTATATTTATTCCGAAACAACCTCAATATCTTCACCCTTTCCAATTTCAGTGAAGAAGATATGGTGACTGCAGCAACTATGTGGATTCTTTCCTGATATATAGGTGCCGGCCACGTCGACCTGCCACCACACACCATGGTCCAAAAGATGGCGATAGCAGAGAATGCAAGAGGCATGCCTATTATCATGGGTGCCGACGCAAACGCGCACCACCACATCTGGAACATAGAATGACAGAAATATAGTTTTTAAGTAATATTTGGGTATAGGCCGTCAAACAACTATGAATGAGTACAGCTAAAAATAAAAATCACGCCCATATGCAAACACGCATTAATTTTAAACCGAATACGTATAACTAGAAACATCCAACAACTATGTTTATACGAATTTTTTTAAATTACGCAGCACAAACAAACATAATCAAATTTATGGACTGTGTGAGTTATAATCACACTAGGGATGGACACTGTAAAAAACATCGATATTTTTTTCGACGCGATGCATCGCAAACAAAAAATCTTGTTTATTTTACATCTCCCAATACTTTTTTTCAATACTGTTTAGAAATAAAAGTTTACCAAGTCTTTCACCACTCAATTTTTCAGACGGAACCGATGTTCCCACCATTGTAAGGTATTTAAAAGCGATTGAAAGAAAACATCGATCGCTGTTTAAATTGGGAGATATGTTGCGCATGAATTTAACTATATGTATTCAGAGTCTAGATCAGTTCAATTGAGAAATTTTCAACAACGTCGGATTATATCGATGTTTCGACACAATACGTAGAGTGTTTTACAAACATCGATGTTTCTTTCCATACTTAAATCACACGGATTGAGTGTATAAATACTCTCGAGTATTAATTGGCTACACATGCGTATATACAGGGCTTTTTTATTTACACACACACACATAATGCATGTTCCCAAACAGGCACACACCCACACATATTTTCCATTTTATATACAAATGGATGTGTGGTGAATGATGAACAAATATCCTGAGTATCATACGTATTTTTTTCCGATTAAATATCCATAGCCTGAGTATAAACGTACTCCTCAGACTGCATTTTGATACGCATGTGCCTTTTTATTTTTAGTTGAAGCGTATTTTAGTTTTTCGCATAAAGGCGAATTTACTTATGTAAATTTTTTTGAGTACACATTAATCAGAATCAGTTCGGATACCAACGAAAGAGATAGTTTGGACATTAAGGTGCCATGTTATTCTAGAATCAAGGTATATACCCAAATATTTTGCGATGTTCGACAGTTTCAAGTTCTATTCCATTTAATTTTGTAAGTGTTAAGTGTAGTATCTTCAGCAAATTAACGCTTAGGCCGCTTTCGTTGCTCCACTTACTAATAACTTTCAGTGATGCTTGCAGCCATTCCGATACTGTATCTTAGATTTTCCCTGATATAGCACCTGTTGTATCATCGACGCATGTTCCATTCTTTAAGAATTATGTAATCTAACCGCCTGAGAAGAGAATTCAAAGTTAGGTTCTATAGGACACAAAATAAAACCCACCTCCAACCCTTTTGGGTTCTCTTAGTTTCTACGTTCGTTATCTTAACCTCCCCTATACTGGGTATAATAACCCTATCGGTCAATAGTCTCCTTACTAGGCTGATTAGAGACTGTATAATTGTTATGGGTTTATATTGTTAAAAGCGCCTTCTATATCTATTAAGGCTGCCAATGTATATTCCTTGTTCCATTGATATTTCAACGAAACCAATTGGAAAGTGTAATAGCTCGGTTTTATTGTCATTCTGAGATAAAGATGAATTAGCTTTTCCATTGTTTTCAGAAGGAAAGAAGACATACTGATAGGGCTGAAATCCTTCGGTGTGGTGTGCGTAGTCTTTCCTTCTTTGAGAATGATACGTATACATATGTATACACAACCTGTCTTGATGGTCCTGTATTATTCAAATAAATTATGTTTTAATTGTAGATACTAGTTCTAAAACCAGGAGGCAAATTACGCCATTCGATATTTACCGAAATTTTTTAAATATTTCCGAAAAGTCAATTGGAATATTTTAAAATTTCCCTATTTTCTGTAGTTGAGTTTTGCTTTTTATTTGACTTTCCACAATTTTGCAAAAACTTCTTAGAAACCTAATACTGATTCGTAACCAATAAATATCGTGGTTGGCGTATTTCTACTTCGACTGCGACGTTTTTTTAATAGATTAAAGAGCATCGCAACATTTTGTCTTTTATCTAGGACCAAAATATCGTAATCAAGGCAAGGTCCAATATCTATATTGATACTTACCTGGCAGTGGTGGAAAAGCCGCTGCTTCTAAGTCAAATTGCGGCGGTTGTGGTGGTGCAGCATTTTGTTGTTGCTGTTGTTGCTGCTGCTGATGATGGTGATGTTGATGATGGCTCTGGTGATGGCTGTTATGATGGTAGTTGTCATGATGACGGCCTCCACCGCCGCCTCCATTGCCATGACCACCACCAGATCTATCATTATTACCAGAATAACTGGAACCACCACCAGATGTATGACGGCCTTCATAGCTGCGGCCTCCACCACCAACATCACGTCCACTTCCTACACCTCCAACCACTCCTCCTCCTCCACCACTAGCTCCACCACCACCACCCTCATTATTATGATGATGTGGATTGTAATGATGAGTGGATGATGTTGTCATTGAATGGTGTTGTGTCGATGATAATGAAGTGGAAGAAGTATGATGTTGTTGTTGTTGCTGTTGATGTTGTTGTTGTTGTTGTTGTTGTTGTTGTGAGGAACCTGATGTCGCTGTATTGTGATGTTGATTGTGATGATGGGAAGATGAACTATTCGAAGAGTGGTGGGAGTGGGACCCACCGCCGCCGCCACTATTATAATGAGGATTATAATTGTTACCTTTATAACCACCGCGGTGTTCATTGTCATTTCGATGCGACGAATAACCACCACCACCACCGCCATGATGACCACCACCACTAATATCATTGCGATTTGAATGATGATGACTACTGCCTTGTGTTGACGATATTACACTGCCACCTGATCCTACTCCACCTCCTGAGTTACCACCACTTTGTTGTTGAGAATGATGAGTGGAATTATACGATTGCTGTTGAAAATTAGAAGATTTTATTAGAGGTTGTTGAATTATACTTTTGCTAATGTTATTACTATTGTTAGTATTATAAATGTTGTTTATGTTGGCACTTTTTGTGGTAGTTATAGAAGAAGAATTGAAACTATTATTATTAGCATAATGATATTCATTACTCGAGTCATAATAAGTGGTTAAGCAACGTTCTTTAGATTTGCAAAGAAAAATTGGAGAAGGTATGTGATTACTGGTACTGTTGCTAGTGGTGACAACGGATTTCTTTGTAATGTTATTGGTAGTAGTGGTGATGGTGGTAGAGTTGGGATTGCAAGCTACTGAATATATTTTGTCAATAACATTGCCTCGGTCGCTGTAGACTCCCTCTTCTTCCATCACGTTAAAATTACTTATATAGCCGCCAAAGCCTCTGCTAACATCAGCCGATTCTCTAATACCTACTAAATGAGCACCTATATCCCCCCTTCTGCCACCTAATACACCAAAACCTTCAACACCTAAATCTACTACTGTGCTTTTACTGCTATTAGACGAGGTTGTCAAATAACAACAATTGTTAGTAGGTACTGAAGTATAAAATGTGGTAATACTAACCCCGACGCCGCCACCAGCGCGGTTGTTCGGTGAATATGTCATGCCGGAATTGTCGTCATCGCGTCTTCTTCGTCTTGGCCGAGATTGGGACCAATGCGGTGGTTCCTTTCCAACACCACTGCCACCTCCTCCGCCACTTCCACCAACTGAATTTGTCAAGGAAGAGGATGAGGATGCTACATTATTCCTTGAATTGTGATGATGTCCCTGCTGTGGAACATGTTGCACGACAATTTGTGATTGATGGATCACATCAACATTGACATCCTCTTGTAGGTCATGTTGTTGCTGATGTATCTGCTGTGGCTGCTGATGATGATGCTGCTGAGCTGACACTGTTGGTACAGCGTGAGAATAGGAAGTATGCTGCATTGCACCAGTTTGTGGGTTGGAGGAAGACATTTGATAGTGAGTTTGTTGTATGTGTGATGAAGCAGCACTTCCACTTAATTGTTGAGATTGCTGCTGGGATTGTGGTTGTGTTTGTACATGATGAGTGTTCTGATTTTGAGCACTGTAGTGGTGATGACTACTAAGCGCATTCGAATTGCCACTTCCATAGGATTTATCAATTGAACTTTTTTGAATGCCACCTTAAAGGATATTTTATGTAATAAATTCACACAATTTCATATATTTTCCTTACCAGTGCTTGATTTCATACTAGAATAATGTCTTGTATTGTTACTTTGCTGAGAGCCGGCCTGTTGCTGGCTCGAAGCCGGTTGCTGCTGTTGCTGATTCGGTGGTGGTTGTTGCTGTTGCATTTGATGCTGTTGTGTAAGTGTTTGTTGCTGTTGATGGGGATCTACAATGGCGGTAGGCATAACGCCAACTAAACCTCCAGCTCCTCCAACACTTACACTAGATACAATTATATTGCTACCAGCAAGTTGAGATTGAGGTTGCGGAGCCTGCTGCAACTGTTGCATATTCGTGTTACGTGGCTGCTTACGATGGCCTCCGCTTTGACCACCGCTGTTGCCAGAATTATTACGATGATTATTATTGTATCGTCCACCTCCACCACCACCTCCACCACCAGCACCGCTTTGCGGTTTTGTGCTGCCAGTTAAACCCGGAGTTTGTGCAGAAGGTGGAGCTGTCGTGGCGTAAGCAGGTACTGCAGGAGACAATCCATTAGCTGTAAAAACATTACCAATTTCATAGAAGTTCTGGCCATGTGCTGTTGTTGCGGCTGCTGCTACTGCTGCAGCAGCCGCTGTGGGCCAAGGTGTTACAATACCAGGATAAAACTGTTGCTGAGGAAATTGCTAAAACAAAAGTTTCATTATAAATGCAATCTGCCATAAGACCACTACTATTAGGATATCTTACTATTAAATGTAGTTGACCATTATATGGTACGGGTGGTTGAGTCATAGCTGCTCCGTTTGCAGCATAAACAAAACGCTGTGGTGCTGCACTATAAGCAACAGCCGCTGCAGCAGCAGCATTCGGATCGTATACAGCGGCTGGTGGCGAAGTCAAACGAAAGCCATTTTTTATAGTTGATACTGGACCTATTGGTAGTCTGTTTATAAATGGTTTTGCTTTCATTCGCGCCATTATTGGTTTTCCCTTCAAATAATGTAATGTTTATAAATTTATTAATATTTACAGATTTACGGCCCTATGTATAAGCAAAAATTGGCATGAAGTTAGCATAAATGACGAAATTGCATTAGGTGTTAACGAGTTCCTCCATACAATTTGACATTAGAAATGGTCGCATTGCCTTATTTTAACCCACCTCTAAGGCTTAGCATGATTTTTAATGTGAAGTTTCATGGTAAAACATCTTAAAGATCATGTTCAATTTTCCCACATATGCTAACTTCATGCCATGTTGTTTATATAGGGCCGTTACAATTTATTTGCATAATTAATGAAAGTATGTGACATACCTGAAATTCTTTAACATCTTCTCTCAAATATTTAAAAGCTTTTTGTGCATCTTCATCAGATTCGAAAGTTATATACCATGAATTATTGCCAGCAAATTCACATGATATAACACGTGGGCAGTTTTCGTTGTTAAAAATGTTCTTTATAAAATATATAATAAATAAACTGTTTTCATTCGTTTTTACAATCATTTTTATATGAATTACCTTAACATCTTTAACCGGAGTTTGATCAGAAATTTCACGTAAAATTATAACACACCTTTTATGATTTGGTCTTACTCGCAGACCTTCTTCGTCTACTTGCACATTCGGTGATTCCCTAAGCACTTCTGTTATAAGTTTAATATCTTTAGTTAATTTTTTAACTAGATTAAAATTAGCCACTGTCCATATGGGTACATATTGATCACTGTCCATTTGTGATAGGAGCCAAGAATCGTTTGCTAAATTTTCTCTATGATAAAATTCCAATAAATTAATTAGTGGTCAGTTATGTACACATATGATTATTTTACAGATGCAAATATATGATACGTACACAATATGTACATATTATGTATTTATGTATATACAAAACTTGGGCAGTAATGATTACATTTTGTAATTGATTAAAAATCGATTACCATATTTGTTATTGTAATTGAAAATAAAAAGGGAGGGTCTCTTCGGACTGCTCGTTCTCAATTACTATTTCAAATAGAAACACAAGATTATACGTCAACAGATGTAAAACAAACTGGGAGATACAGAACCAATTCCTCACCAACATGATCGCGCAACCTCCAATTATAGGGGAGGCTTCGGATATTGACTGGTTTATCCTGCAAGGCATCTATACAACGCAAAAATAGGAGACTACTTTGGTGGTCTGATAGCATTGCAGAAACTCGTAAGAACTGCAGACAACTTTTCAGTGCGGCAAAAAGGACAGATTATTGGTCACTTTATAAAGCCTCATTAAATAAATTCAAAAATGAAGTCAGGAACGCAAAACTTGGAGAGAATTCTGTAATAAACTAGAATTCTACTACGGGACTAGCAAACTGTAAAATCCCAGCGAAAAAACTGTCGATACCCAGCTGCATCCAAAATAATGATGTAAGATGGACAACAAATAGTAACGGATCCCTAGAGGTCCTAATGGACACCCATTTTCCGGGCTGTCAACCCTCAACAAGTATATCCCTCCCAAGCCCAGGCACATGTATCCATAGACATTACTGTCGAGAAAGTGAAATGGGCCCTTAATAGCTTCCATCAATTTAAATCTCCAGGTCCGGATGGTATCATTCCTGCGGATCTGCAAAATAATGCAGATCTAGTAATGCCATGGTTAATTGTAATATACAAGGCCTGCATTATATGGTCATATATTCCAATTGCATGGATTAAATGTAATGTGATCTTTATACCCAAAGGAGGGGGAAGGCATCACATACCAAGGCGAAGGATTTTAGACCCATTAGTTCAACTTCCTTTCTTCTAAAAACCCTTGAGAGAATAATAGATGTTCACATTAGAACAGTCATTGTTAACTGTCGGCCTCTCAACACGCATATACCAAGGGCAAATCGGTTGATACCGTCTTACATTCGCTTGTAGGATGAATAGAGAAGTCACTCGAGCATAAAAATTACACCATGGTGGCCTTCATGGAGATTGAAGGTGCCTTTAACTATATTGATCCTGGGGGTTGACCGAGAGATTTATCACCTAAATGAAAATTTGCTACTACGCACATCTGCTCAAAAAATTGGAATCCATGAATATTAAAATAGTTGCATACGCAGATAATGTAGCGATTGCAATATCAGGATTCCACCTGGATACTATATCACAGAGACTAGAAACTGCACTAAAAGAGGTTAGTGCTTGATGCTCACGCAGCGGCCTCAGTCTCAACAGATACACAATTTCCCACTTTAACCACCCAAAGCTAAATGGAATTACCCTAACCCCGTCGGATAATGCCAAATATCTAGGTGTTGCCCTCGAGGGAAAATCCTGGAGAGAAAATCTTCAGGCAAGAGTAGCGAAAGGCAAAACGGCAATCTACGTCTGTAGAAACGCAATCGGCCCTACCTGGGGAATAAGTCCTAAGGGAGTTGGTTGGATATTAGAGATGGTTATAAAACCTATACTATTTTATGGAATTTCAGTCTGTTGGAGAGCACTCGACTCAGCGAGTAATCAGTCCCGTATAGAGGGAACTATCCGCAAAATGGTTCTCATGATAAGAGGTGCTCTAAGATCTTTCTTCGTTATGTTGGGTTGGCTTCCAGTGGACTTAACGGATAGAAAGCTAGCTCTACGTACTAGACTAAAGGCAATGGCGCATGGAACCACCGACTTTGGGGTCATCCAAGCATTTTAGATATAGTGGATAACATTCCGGATCTTCAATAGGATTTTTAAAATTTCATTGACTGAAGGGTTTTCCCCACTGAACGGCCCGGACGAATGTAATATATTACAGGCAGAGTTATGTGCCATTAAACGAGCGATTCACTGGCTAAGGTTCTATCGGATTTCAAATAAAGATATCCATATTATAACTGACAGCAAATAGGTTGATATCGACCTGTGCCTTCGGAACCCATGCTAAACGTATGGGTCTTCCTTATAATGACTACTGCTATGACGAGGAAGAGGAGGAAACTATCCTGCATCTCCTGTGTTATTGTCATGCTCTGGAAGATCTCCGTCTGCATCTACTTGGCAGAATATCCTTCGGCAGCTTATCCGAGTTATCGAAAATCGAACTCAAAAACTTGGGCCTTTATATTAGGAAAAGTGGCTGGTATTTGTAACCACTCTCACCTCTCTAAATATCTATTATCTCTTTCTACTTCTACCCTTCTCAGCCTCCTCCCTCTCTCTCTTTCTTAACTTACAGGTAGCACAAAGGGATCATTGTAATGGACCCAAGTGAGCTGGACTCTAATTTTCGACTTTTCCTTGCCATCGACCTGCTAATCTAACCTAACCTAACCCTAAAGTAGCATCAGAATGCCGAACATGAATCGGCTTCTTATACAAATGAATATACATACGCGAATAATACAATCCTCTCGTGTTCTCTCGGTGGCCAGCACTGTTTTAACGGTATTTAATAGTATTAGTATTTTGATAAATACCCAGTGGGAGTTTGAGTTAATTCAAAACTATTGAGTGCATCAGCACTCTTTTTTTTTTCTTTAGTTAATTATGATTTAAATTACTATTGACTAACATTTCTAAAGTTGAAACAATTTTAAATTATTTTTTAAGAAACGAGAACAGGTATCGAACCGTGATCACTTTGTTTGTCAGCGATCATAATTAACACTTTGCCATCGCGTCATATAAAATACGAGTATAAACGGCACAGAGTTAACATAAACATAAATTTTATGCTGACATCTTCTCGCTGAACTTTAACTCATCTCTGTATCAGCTTCGAGTTAGCTAAAAGTTAGCAAAAAACTTATAGAGAAGTTAGTTGTACAATAAAAACTCTCTAATCTCTGCATCAGTTTTGAGTTAGCTTAAACTTAGTTCAATACTTATCGGGAAGAAGACATCTGTGCAAAAAACACCTGACTCACATCTGTATCATTTATGAGTTAGTTCAGAAACTAACTGTAAAAATTCACCTATATTTTGAGCTAGCTAATAAAAATCCGCCTGAATACTAATAAGAAGAGCGACAGAACTACCAATTAGCAACCAACCCCTTCCAAATATTGAATATCATCGTTAAAAAATCAGAGAGACAATAAAAAATGTGAGAATTATACATAGTTACAAGAAAAGACGATTTGGCACGATTTTTTCTCTACTAAAACTGAAGGTATAAAATAAATAATGTAGCTTTATTTACTGTAAAGTAAGCATATAAGAACATTCACAGTTTGTATGAAATAACTATATTTCCAAAACCTGTTACTTGACAAATTCAGTCGCAGTTGTGATTTTTATATCGCTATGAAAAAGTATCAGGTATGGAAATATCGTTCATCTCTAAAGTGCATACAGAGGAAAACTGTTTTTTGTTATGTAAATGAGCGATATGTATGAATGTTCAAATATCTCTTAAGAAAAATTTAATCGTCGGGTGATTACTGTATTGACGCACAGTACAAGTGTGGATCAATAAGTCCGTAACTTTTTGAATGAAACACAGTTTTTTTTTTGCAAAACAAACATCCATTGGGAATAAGAAATAGTAACTCGGAGCTAAATCTGAAGAATAGAGCGCATGAGGGAGCAATTCGTAGCCCAATTCATGGATTTTTGCCATGGAAACTGTACATGCGTTTGTGGTGGATTGTGAGCAAACGCGGCACCCATCTTGCAGACAATTTTCATAAACCCAGCTTAAACCACACTGCCATATGAAATGCCTATGGCATCTTCATCTTCTTCTTACTCTTCGATCGGCCAACACCATATCGTGGATTTTGTCGACATTTTCGGGTGTACTGACCTCAATTGGGTGTTCAGAATGTTTAGCGTCATTTGTGCGACCACAACCTCTTTTTTACCATTGACATCGATGGTACAGAGTCCCCATAGTATTTATCGATCTTTACCTTGGTTTGATTGACGGTTTTTTTTCGCAAAAAAATAATGTTTAATGAGCACTAGAGAAATTCACTTTTTTCCATTTTTAGAAAAATACACAAGGTTGTATGGTTTGAACAGCTGTTAAAAGTCACGAACTTATTGATCAGCCCTCGTATATTAAGAACACATTATTACTGCGGCAATGCGGAAACCACCCGACGTAATGTATATTTACTTACATATGCTCTTAGGTAAATAATAGAAATATAATTTATGTATATGTAAATCTTACCTTGAAAAATAATATTCCAATTGCGTAGCCAACATTTGTTTAAGTTGATCTAATGGTATTCCGTTATCTCCATTATTACTAGTCGAATTTGATGAGCTAATATTGTTATTGTTGTTATTGCTACTACCGGCAGCTTGTTGCTGCGATTGTTGGTGCAGGGTACTGCTTGATGTTGATGATGGACCGTTATTAAGAATGACATGATGTTGAGCATGGATGTTGTGTTGTTGCTGCTGGTGGGCGGAGGTGGTTGCTGCAACCGGTGTACCAGACATTTGATCTAAAGCAATTAAATTAGTAACATTACCTCCGCCGGCCGCAACTGGCGCACCTACTACCTGTAGATCGTCTTGACTGTAACAGACGACAGTGCCGTCTTGAGTTATGGCACCATTCATGACTGTATATTCCGTGTTATCAATTGTTGTAACGGTAGGACCTTGTTGGCCAACAGCAATAGCTGTTTGCTGATGAGCGTATTGCAAATGGGTTTGTTGAGGATGACCTTGTATGTGATGGGGTGCTGTGTGTTGTGGTGTAGCTGCAGCTACTGCAGCCGCAGCCGCTGCCGCCTGAACTGTTTGTAATGTAGGCTGCTGTGTGTGCGCTCCAGAAGTATGAGCTGCAATCAACTGTTGATGTTGACCAGGTGTTGCAGCAACTTGCAAAGCTTGATGATGTGCTGGCTGTGGTCCAGCGGCTGTTGCTATCAATGGTATGTGTGTTGCTGCTTGAGCTGCCAACTGTGTTGTTGGACCGTATAAATTAGTCGCTAACACTGCCGTATCAACAGGAACATTCGCATAAACGGTGGTAGCAACAGGTGGCGGTATCTTCACTGGATCGCCATTCATATAAACATAACCTCCTGTTCATTTATGTACATCATAATCATAGTTGTTAAAACAAAATGAGAGAAAATGTTCATTAAAAATCATAACAATCATATTTTTGTCATTATTTTACTACAGAATAGCTTCAATACGTTTGTATTACGTTGTGGCAAGCAAACAACTCACTTTCACATTTATAATATTAATAAGAATATAGTATATATTTTTTTTTTAATTTGTGTTCCAAATTCAATCAAAAAGTGCAAAAACCTGTAGCCAAAAAACCAGGGTGTAGGAAATTCCTTCGGTACCTGCAAAAAAACCTATACCTTCGTGTGAAGTAGGAGTTTCCAAGATCCACTCTTAGATTTTTTTATGGTCTCCACCAATATAAATCTTATTAAAAACGTTTGTCTTGCCAATAGAAAATACCACAAAATAACTGAAATAACCATTAATAAGTACGAGTGAGACGCAAAACTCTGGGAGGCCAAACAAACCGTTTTGATGTTTTTGAGGAATTCAAGCGTTTTAAGGTGCTTAACGAAAGAGGCAGTGCAATGCAAAGGTTAAGATTTTTCGTACTGATGATGGCGCCGCACAGTGGTTAAGAATCGTTTTTCATCGGCCAAAACTCTGTAACTTTTGAACTAATGAAGATTTTTTTTTAATTCTTTTTTTTTTGTTGTGGATATATAACATCTTAAGCTTTTATACAGTTTTAGTTTCATTAAAATCAGTATAGTGGTTGTGGAGAAATTTAAGGTTAAAGTTGAACTTAAAATTTTTTTTAGTTTGCTTAGAAATGCGCGCTTTTTATTTTTGTTGAAAAAAGGCCTTATAATGAAACTTAAATAATTTTTATAAAAACAACAAAGTAAGTTTTTGAAAATTTTATACATAAGCCTAGTTTTTTCATTCATAAATAGATTCTAGACTCTTTTGGTTATTGGAATATACATATACTAGCTGACCCCGGTCCGCGTTGCTGGCCCTAAGCAAACATTAGTGTTGTATATGGCATTGGTGGTACAATATGAAAATTGGATTTTGCCCACGAATAAACTAAATATTGCGCCATCTGCCGGACGAACTTCAAACTACACAGAAACGCTCCTCACGGCCCATAGAGCATGTATATAAAGTTTGGTCGAAATCGGAGTAGTAGTTCTTGAGTTACGGTGCAAAAACAAAAAAAAAACTAAATATTGGGCCATCTGTTGGACGAACTTCAAACTACACAGAAACACTCCTCACGCCCCATAGAGCATGTATATAAAGTTTGGTCTAAATCGGTGCACTAGTTCTTGAGTTACGGTGCAAAATCACAAAAAAACTAAATATGGCGCCATCTGTCGGACGAACTTCAAACTACACAGAAACACTACTCACGCCCTATAGAGCATGTATATGAAGTCAGTAGTTCTTGAGTTACGGTGTAAAAACACAAAAATAATAAATACTGCGCCATCTGTCGGACGAACTTCAAACTACACAGAAACACTCCTCACGCCCCATAGAGCATGTATATAAAGTTTTGTTAACATCGGTGCAGTAGTTCTTGAGTTACGGTGCAAAAACACAAAAAAACTAAATATGGCGCCATCTGTCGGACGAACTTCAAACTACACAGAAACACTACTCACGCCCTATAGAGCATGTATATGAAGGTTGGTCAAAATCGGTTCAGTAGTTCTTGAGTTACGGTGCAAAAGCACAAAAAACTAAAAATTGCGCCATCTGTCGGACGAATCACTATTTCTGAAAGGGGCGTAGCATTTACCGGGGTAGAATATATATAAAAACACGCACCGATCTTATACAAATATTTTGTGGGGTGGAAGGCGAAAATCTGTTGGGGCATTGAAGAGTTCACCCATAACAAATAAACGTGTTTTTGTATTATATATAATAAGATACATAATTATGTAAGACATGTGCAGACATAAATAACTGAACCGTTTCTACTAGATGAATATCTGCAAAACACTGAATTAAAAAAATTACTTAAACACTTAAAGCACAAATTACCTGTTAATATTTAAAATATAATTAGGTATCACAAAGCCCTTACGCTAAGTATTATATAATAAGGGATTTTTCCCAAAATCTGGCTATTAGATTTTTTTATGACGGACTTATGAGAAACTTTAATCATAATTCAAAACTAAATATTAGTACCTGAAGAAATGTTAATCTATGGATATATCATAGATATTTATATTGTGAGCTCTTTTCATACAATGGACAAAACACTTTAGAAACACGTTATTTCAATATCATTTATGTTTTTATTTTCAATTTATTAATAAAGCTCTCATGGCCAATTAAATAAAATAACAAAAAATTACATTAAATATTAATATTTTTATACTATATTTCACTCAAATAATAGTAAATGCAAATTGTAATTATTATTCATTACTTCTGTCGTAAAGCAGTCCCTTAGATTCGGCATGCAAGTCCGAATGATCCAATTTCCATTGATGAAGGGATCAGACGTTGCCAATAATATATTAAATAAATCTTCATTTGTAGAGCTTCGTAAAATTTTTCTGGTGTTATGTTCTCTGTAAAATCTTTAATCCTTATTTCGTTTTTCCTGGGCTTCCTCTGATAAATCTCCAATCGGTAATATATGCTGCTTAATGACATCTTCTCCATGATAAAGAACCTTGTGCACTGTTGCAGACATATTTCTCCATGGGTATTTGGATGTATGTAATATATATTAGCGGTCTCCTTTGAATAATCACTAAATTTCCTAGCATTAATTTGCTCGTTACACGCAAGTACTTCAATAACACTGTGATACACAAAAAATATTCAGGGATTCTAATGTACCAATTCTGTTTTGTTGGAGTCCATGGACGACGAAAATACCGTTGGTTTTTTTTTGGTCACTTCATAAGCTGATTTTATAACGGTAAATGTAGTGAAAAACGGGGTTTCTTAGATTTTCAGTTGTAACTTCTTTGTTTCCCAACAGATTTCTTTTAACTTTTCGTTGGTGAAAAGAATCGAATATTATCTTTCAATAAAGATATATTTTTTGTAAATCGACTAAGAAATGGCTAAGTTACAGTCGTTGAAGTGTACAAAAAATCCATTAAAAAGTATTCTTTTGTAACTCATAAGAAACTTATAGCCTGAGGAAAACAAAAGAATACTTTTTTAATTGGTTTTTTGTACACTTCAACGACTGTAACTTAGCCATTTCTTAGTCGATTTACAAAAAATATATCTTTATTGAAAGATAATATTCGAGCCTTTTAACCAACGAAAAGTTAAAAGAAATCCGTTGGGAAACAAAGAAGTAACAACTGTTTAAAACTGAAAAGCTAAGAAACCCCGTTTTTCACTACATTTACCGTTATAAAATCACTTTATGAAGTGACCTAAAAAAAACCAACGGTATTTTCGTCGTCCATGGACTCCAACAAAACAGAATTGGTACATTAGAATCCCTGAATATTTTTTTCTCAACTTTTGTAGCACAGTGTAATTGTTTTAAATCTTGAAATAAGGTCTATATCAACACCTGTTATATTAGATGTAGTTTCGGGATCTAAAAAGAATCTTCTTGCGGTATTGCCATCATTTGTATTGCCTGAGAAATTCATCTTGAACATGTTTCTTTTTTAATTTCCTTAGCTCTTTGTTGGTGTCGTTATTTCTTACTGTTCCTGAAGATCCGAAGTCCAAATCATAGCTTATTTTCAGTATGTGTTCCATAAACCTTATTCTTGTATGTAGCGGTGATAATCCAAATTCATATGCATCAGTACTATCTACTGACTTTGTCGGTTCTTGGTTTAACTGACTTGATGTTGATTTGCATACAGCTGGATGAAGCACTTGTGTCAGTCAAAGCCTGGGTAATTTTTCTATCTATCATTGAAATTTGAGCTCTAATATCGCTTACTTCATTCTTAATGGTATCATGAGTTTCTTTTTTAAATTCAAATTTTATTGGTCTGCAGTATTTAATAGAGGATTGTGTTTGATTTTTCCAAATATAATTTGTTTGCATTGTACTGGTCGAGGGTTCTGACTCTTCCAAGTTTTTTTTTTATTAATCGCAATGGTACAAATGACACCATGAATAGATCTGTGTCCGAAATATCTTCACATAAAAATTGTTTATATTGCTTTTGTCCAGAAGATCCATCGCATCCCCATTTACAAAGAGTTAACTTGCAGTTTCCATATTTCTTCAACTCACTTCCTTTAAATGATTGTAGCAACCGTTCGGCTGTATGATCAAGTAGAGCTTCCAGTTGTACCTCAGCAGAAATTGGTGTGATTATAATATATTCCTTTAAAGACCAACAGTCCTTTTTATCTGCAATTATGGATTGGCAATCTCTTAAAATGTAGAATTATATCTGCAGAATTAGGCAAAGCCACTATAAACAAGGAAGCTCATAGAGGAACTCCCCAAGGAGGAGTTCTTTCACCTCTTCTTTGGACGCTTGTCGTGAATGACATTCTCATGGAATTCGAGGGTAAAGCAGCTAGGATTACGGCATATGCGGACGACATAGCCATTATCATAACTGGTAATTTCCTCGACAAAATTAGCTCCATTATGGAGTCCTCCTTAAAGAATATTCATAGATGGGCAGCCAGGGTAGGTCTGAACTTGAACCCTGAAAAAACAGATCTCGTACTTTTTACCAGAAGGAAAGTTACGGAATGGAGAACACCAAAATTGGACGGTATATCACTCTCGCCCAAAACACATACAAAATACCTGGGAGTTATTTTGGATAGTAAACTGACGTGGAAACCCAATATAGAGGATAGAGTCAAAAAGGCCACCACTGCTCTGTACGCATGTAAAAAGATGCTGGGAAAGACATGGGGACTTTCGCCTAATCTTACATATTGGACCTACACAGCGGTAGCTAGACCAATTCTACTCTACGGAATACTTGTATGGTGGAGGGCGACTGAGACGAAAGCATACCTAAAAAAGTTAGAAAACACCCAGAGACTGGCAGAACTCTGCATCACTGGAGCTCTGAAAAGTACACCTACTGCAGCCTTAGATGTTATGTTGGACCTTAAACCAATAAAACTAACCGCTTTGAACGCGGCATGCAAGTCCGTAATCCGACTGAGAATAACAGGACAGATGTCGTACAAACCATTTGGTCACTGTAAATTGCTGGAAGACATGGAGTGTAGCTCGGACTGCATCATTCCAGAAATTAACTTTCTTGAAAAACCACAGATCACTATAAGGGAAGAAGGCTATCTCGAAGGTCTTAACTATAGGGGGCATAGTTTCAATTTCTTCACTGATGGTTCAAAGATGGATGAAGGGATAGGAGCTGCGGTTTACTGCCCAGAGCTCGGTATAGAGGAATCTTATAAAATTCCTGATTACTGTAGCATATTCCAGGCGGAAATCTATGCAGCCAAAATGGCTGCAGAATTAGCTTTTACCCCTCAAACCATGAATGCGCGTGTGAATATATATATAGACAGTCAAGCAGCAATTAAGGCTATTTCAGCAGACTGTAACTACTCATCGGTTGTGCTCATGTGTAGGAATGCCCTAAATAGGTTATGTGCTGACAGACAAGTACATGTTTTTTGGGTACGAGGACACATGGGGATTGAGGGAAACGAAATGGCAGATACACTGGCCAAAAGGGGAATCCAATTACCTGTGGAAGAAATGGTATATGTTCGGAAACCAATTCAGCACGTGAAAGGGATCTTAGACTCTAAGATGAAGGAAGAAGCGGAGGAAAGTTGGCGTGCGACGAAAACTTGTAAAACTTCTAAAATCATGTGGAGTTCCTTTAGACTTCTAGTGGGGATATTAACTGTACACTGTTGGACGGCTTCATATGCCGTCAAAATAGGACAAATACTTGACGGCACCTGCAGGAAATGTAAAGAACCCGGAGTAATTGAGACAGTAGAACATCTACTGTGCCACTGTCCGGCTCTAAACCGCACTAGATATGACTGCCTTGGTGATCTCACTTTTCGTAGTCTTGTGATCTTGTATCGGGAATAGAAATGTGTATTCTGCTAAGGTTTGCTAAATCTGTGTGGGAGTCGTTCGATACAGGCACCGCGAACTAGGCCGCCATACTTGCAGATTTCTTGTCACTTTTGGGTATCGCTAAGGATCAATCTTGGTCTATGCGAGGTCCTTTGACAACCCAGACTAACCTAACCTAACCTAACCTGATAATATGATGGGTATAAATTTGATTTGATTTTTCGATCGCACGCAATCTGAGCTGAGTATACTATTGTTAACTTCAAATCCAGAAATAATGCAAGCGCTTCCTCATTTGTAAACTGTTTTTAATCATTTGGTGTTGGAATGCTTTTAAAGTTCAATTTTGTTCTCAGTGGACTAGCGGAAATAACTTTTTCAATGATGTCCACTTTCGTTAGTTGTTTTTGTGATCGCAATTGGTAAAGCAAACTATCTTTAATGTTTTCACAGACGATTTCTTCATTTATATTTTTCAGTTTTCGCCTCTTAGATCTATTGCTACACTTATCTAGCGATTTTTTTGTCTTCCTCCACTGTTTTTGCTTGTAGTTTCAGAAGTTATCTGGATAGTAAGTTCACCTTGTAACCATATTGAATTTTTTACTCCAATCAGCTTCCTTGTAGCGTTTTTTAAAATTTTTGACAAAAGCAGATACTTTGTTTTGTAAGTCCAATTCTGTTTCACTGCTGTAAGAATTTAACTTTAATTTTCTATGAATGTAGCTTAGAACATCTTCATTTTTATTTTTAAAATATTCTTCAGTCAATTCTTTATAGCTGAAATTCGCCATATTTTTATTAAGCTGAAAGTAATGTATTTGCTAAAACTCTATAAAGTAAAATTTGCAAAAATTGATCAATCTTTTAGAATCAAATATTTGTATGAAACTAAATTTTATTTCCAAATTATTGTCCTTTTATACTATACTCAACATAAAATGTTTAAAGCTAATCTAGGTTACCTACTTAAATTCTCAATTTTCGAATAAAATTAACTCCTCTCGCTCCCTCTCTCTCCTTCTTTATTTTCTTTCTGGTAAGCATGAAAAGAGCTTCGAAATGAACGTGAACAACGTGACCGTTTGACCGACTAAAGAGGCGAATTGCCACTTTTTCGACTGCCTTGCCCCTTTTTTTCTCCCTTTTTTAGAGTGAATTATATAAAAATACATTAAAAATAAAAAGTTTGATGTAGTTTTTTCGTTTTTTTTTTTAATTTTGCCCCTTTTTTGTGATAAATCCCCTTTTGGTGCCACTTTTTGAAAAATGTCATCGGTCACCCTGAACGTGAATTTATACTATAAACTTTATAGCAGTGGTGACCAAGATAAATTTAAGGTTGTGTAAGTGAGCGAAAAAGATAAGCACACAAGCAGAAACAATTATTAAAAGTAATTCTTATATGATTTTTTTATGAAAGAATTTTTTTTCTAGTAATAAATAAACATTATTATTCACTTTAATTCTGAGTTTAAAACTACTAAAAACCAATTTGTAAGAGAAAATTATTTTTAATTTTCATAGGAACGACGGTAACTTTTCATACATTAAATAATGAAGAATAATAAATTTCTCGCAGTGCGTTTGAGAAAAATGAGTAAAAAGATAATCAAAAATTTGTCTCAGATAAGACTAAATGAAAGAGAATAAGAATACGTGTGAATTCGATTTGCAAAAATTTGCTACATGATGTTCACCCATGGCTTATAGCTATGTATATCTTCCCAGCAACATGTCTACATAACCTAATATTAAAAAATCTATTAACTATACCTACAAAATGGCAGGAAAACAATCAACATAATACGTTTTGCTACCTGCGATTTGTACTTATAATTGCTTATTTTGAGTTTGCAGTATTCGGTTTTAAATATTAATCTCTATTTTTTTAATTCAAAATTATGTAAATAAAAATAAGTTTGCTATTGTTGTTTTTATATTGTTCAGGTAGAATGGCATTTAAGTGATTTCTAAGGTAGATTTTCTAGCAATTTGGTAAAAATTTTTCTTTATAATTGTTGGAAAACATAGCTGGCAACCCTATGCTTTACAATGTGTATATCGTTGCCTTCTTAACTTTACTCTTGCTTTTGATCTATTTCATTCGTTTTCTATACTGACTTTTGTAAAGACATAAAAATCTCTGTATAATTTCTTTTATTAAAACAAACATCTTTTACACTTTAAATAATAAAGACAATCAAATTAAAACAGGTTATGGGCCCAGGACAAAGTTCTGGTTGTGTGACAAATAATTAAAAGTGTTGAAAAGAAAGGAAAAGTAAATTCAAAGAATTTTAGCCCTGTGAAGTTTTTTTTTATCAAAATAAGATGGCGTCCTTATACCAGATTGAAAAACTAGATGGAACAAATTATGAGGGCTGGAGCGTACACATGCGAAGTGTGTTAATACATAGTGGATGGTGGAAGCATGTAAGTGGTGTTATTAAAAAAGAGGATGCTAAGGATGGAAAAGAAAAAGAGAAGTGGGATGAAGATGATTCTAAGGCTCTAGCTACGATTACTTTATGTTTAAAAACATCGCAGCTCAATTTAGTAAAGAGCAGCAAGACATCGTATGAGGCCTGGAAAAGTTTGGAGGAAACTTATAAACCAAGTGGCCCACTGCAAAAGGTATCGCTATATAAACGCCTAATCAATCTCACAATGTCTGAAGGTGGAGAAGTCAGCCAACATATAAATGAGTTCACACAATTGTCGGAAAGGCTAGCAGAAACAGAAATTGTAATCCAAGAAGAGCTTTTGGTCATTATGCTCCTCTCCAGCTTGCCGCAGGAATATGAGCATTTTGTAGTGGCCATGGAAACGCGTGACGCTTTGCCGAAATTGGCAGTTATAAAACAGAAAATTCTCGAAGAAGGAGATAGGCATAAGCAGAAAAATGTTAAAGAAGAGACAACAACAACAAAAGCTCAGCAAGCATTTGCAATGAAAACAGCGCCTAGAGACAACAAATTTAAGAAGCAAAATAAATACAAGCAAAGCAAAATGAAAGGTAAATGTTTTAATTGCGGCGAATTTGGCCATTTTGCAAATAAATGTATACGACCAACAGATAAACAACGACCACATCAACAGCATTTATTAAATGCTATACAGGTAAACGAAGAACAAGGTAAAGACAATACAAAGTGGTGCGTTGATAGTGGGGCAACTTCACACATGTGCTGTGAACGTAGTCTATTTACAAATTTTGTTAAGCACGAAGAAGAAATCCGATTTGAAGCGGACAAATATATATTGTCAAGAGGAAAGGGTGAAGTAGAATTTGAATTTAATAATGAAAATATTAAACTCCAAAACGTTTTATACTCCCCCGAACTGAACATGAACTTTATCTCTGTTGGCCGTATTGTTGATAACGGCTGCACTGTAGTGTTCACTAAAACTTCTGCCGATGTAAAAAGTGCCAAAGGCAAAGTAATATTGAAGGCCTTAAAATATGGCAACTTGTTTTTGTATGAAAATGCAGTTGAAAAAGTATTTGTGGCTACGAATATAAGTCAAATGTGGCATAATAGACTGGGGCATTTAAATTATAGCTCCATGTGTGATATGGTGAAGAAAGAAATGGCAAAAGGCATGAATTTGAAGGAATGCAATCGAGCAGCAAAATGCAAAACATGCATGTGCAGCAAAATTAGTGTTAGACCATTTGCACACGAGTCAACTACAAGAACAACTGACTTGTTGCAAGTTGTGCACAGCGACGTTTGTGGTCCGTTTAATGTGAGTTCATTCAGCGGTGCACGGTACTTTGCCACATTTATTGACGACTTTTCGAGACGAGTTTTCGTTTATTTCCTAAAAACTAAGAACGAAATTTTTAAAGTATTCAAAACGTATAAGCTACATGTGGAAAAACAGACAGGTCGAAAGATAAAAGTTTTACGCAGCGATAACGGTCGTGAATACATCAACAAAGATTTTGACGACTTTTTAGAAGGCGAAGGTATAGTAAGGCAATTAACAGTGCCATATACTCCACAACAAAACGGCATAGCCGAACGGGCCAACCGCACATTGGTTGAAATGGCTCGCTCCATGATGGTACACAGTGGTGTGCAGCAGAGTTTGTGGGCAGAGGCAGTTAATACTGCTGCGTATTTGCGAAACAGATGTCCGACAAAAATACTTGGAGATAAGACACCATACGAGGTTTGGTTTAAGCGAAAACCTAACTTGCAACATTTAAGAACGTTTGGCTCGTATGCAGTGGCATTGAATAAAAATAGAAGTTGTGGCAAATTCGGACCTAAAGGCGAAAAATACATTATGGTTGGTTACTCACAAGTAGCAAAGGCGTATAGACTTTATTGTAAGACTAATCGCAGCGTGGTCGAACGACGTGACGTGTTATTCGAAGAAAACGATTTTGATAATAGCCAACAAAATAATGAAGCAACAGAAAAGGTCGAAGATTATTCGACGATTTTAATTGACAACAAAAAGCAAAATTGTACAGCGGAGTGTGTAACAGACAACGAATCAACCCCCCCAGTAGACAGTGATGAAAAATCAGATGACGATGCTGACGATTTTGTTGGATTCGAAAGTGCCGAAGATGACGGAGACGTACAAACTAACAACCAGAAGGAGGACGTTGGAACTTCCTGTCATGGTGAGAAAAAACTTAACCGAACAGGCAAACGTGGTAGGCCACGTAAAGAGCGGTTAAATAATATGGTAAGTGAATGTATTCCAAACACTGTGCAACAAGCTATGAGTGGCGCTAATAAAGGACAATGGTATGATGCAATGAAAGTAGAAATGGCATCATTAGAAAGAAACAAAACATGGTCCTTAGTACATCTCCCTATCGGAGCAAAAATTATTGATTCCAAATGGGTTTTCACTCTAAAAAGGGATGAAAATGGAAACATAGAACGTTTCAAAGCGCGCCTGGTAGCCAAAGGATGCAGCCAAAGATTTGGTATCGACTACAGCGAAACATTTTCACCGGTTGCGCGTTATTCTACAATACGTTTAGTGATGGCTCTAGCAGTACAATGGAAAATGCATTTGCATCAAGTCGACGTTAGCTCAGCGTATTTAAATAGTGACATCCAGCACGAAATTTATATTCGACAACCGGAAGAATTCGTTGATTCGGAAAATCCTAATAAAGTTTTGAAGCTGCATAAGGCAATTTACGGCTTAAAACAGTCCGGCAAGGAGTGGAACGAGAAATTGGACCACGTGCTAAAAAGAATTGGTTTTGAGCAATGTGCAAATGAACTTTGCCTTTATAAAGCCACAGTGAAGGACGAGCTGATATTGGTGGCTGTTTACGTAGACGACCTTTTAATAGCATCAAAAAATAAGCAAAATGTTTTAGCAGTAAAAAGCCTATTAGCGAAAGAGTTTCCCATTACTGACAAGGGACAATTGCATCACTATCTCGGATTCGAAGTTGAACGTGAGGGTGAAACTGGCGCAATCTCTATCTGCCAAACCCAGTACATTAAAAACCTGCTTAAGGAATATGGTTTGCAAGAGTGCAAACCCGTGGCAACTCCTCTAGAGGTAAACTATCAGGTAATATGCGATGACAATGATTGCAGCGAAATACCCCAACGTGATTACCAGTCCATAATAGGAGCTTTGATGTATCTGGCAATTACAACAAGACCATATATTCTCCACTCTGTGTCCAAACTGGCACAGCGAAACGTTAACCCACACTCTGAGCACATGCAAGCTGTAAAAAGAGTTTTGCGCTACCTTCGTGGCACAGAAAATATGAAAATGGTGTACAAAGCTAGTGGAGAATCTGTTCAAGGTTTTGTGGATGCAGATTGGGGCGGTAATGTACTTGATCGGAAATCTTACACAGGTTTCATATTTTTCATTGGAAATTGTCCAGTATCATGGCAATCAGCTAAACAATCGTGTGTGGCTCTCAGCAGCACTGAGGCCGAATATATGGCCATGTCGGAAGCGGCAAAAGAGGCTGTATTTCTAAAGCGGCTCTTGGAAGAAATCGGCTATACTTCGGGTGAAGCAATTATACTAAATGTAGATAACCAAGGTGCAGAAAAATTGGCATCCAATCCAGTATACCACAAAAGGACCAAGCACATAGACATCAGGTATCATCATATCCGTGAGGTTGTAAAAAATAAAGATGTCCTGCTGAAGTATTGTCCATCCCATGAAATGATTGCCGACATACTGACAAAAAACCTGGCCAAGCCAAAACACAATTATTTTTCAAAATTAATGCAATTTGTATAAATAATAGTTCTGAAATGTAAAACGTAATCCACATTGAGAAGGAGTGTTGGAAAACATAGCTGGCAACCCTATGCTTTACAATGTGTATATCGTTGCCTTCTTAACTTTACTCTTGCTTTTGATCTATTTCATTCGTTTTCTATACTGACTTTTGTAAAGACATAAAAATCTCTGTATAATTTCTTTTATTAAAACAAACATCTTTTACACTTTAAATAATAAAGACAATCAAATTAAAACAATAATGTTCGAGTATTTTCATTCAAATAAAAAAAGTATTCCACAGGCGGGTCGTAGCGGGTGCAAAAGTATATATACGCTTAAAGAAGACACTTTCGTCTTTCTCTGAAGGGTTACAGTTTTTTGATCCCTTTTGATCTTCAAAAGTTATAATATCGATAATAGTTTTCGAGGAATCGTAATTTATTTCAGTTAAAACTTTCGACTGAAAATTTATATTAAAAACATAAACAAATTTTCATATTTTATTGTTGTTTTCAATATAAATTTTCATTCGAAAGTTTCGTTTCGTTGTTGTGAAACAGGCCATTATACTTTGATTACAGAATTATTCAGCGAATAATGGCACTTTGTTTCAGCATTTTACTAAAATCTTTTAATAATCAAGAAACATACGAGTATAGTATATGTATGTATTGGGTTGCTCACGACAGAAAATGCAATTATGCATTATACGTCAATATGAGTTGACGTGAATACCTCTACTAATTATCATCAAATAGATTGTAATTAAAATAAAGGACAGGAGAAAAAGCATGGTTTGGACACACATTTTCATTGACACTATCAATAGGATAAAACAAACAAATATAAAAGATCTATATTGTATTGCCACGCTTACTATATTTACATGATAACAAACCAAACTTAGTAAACAATTTAGGGATTGACTGAAGAATCCCGAGATTGGCTTCCCTAATGCATACATACAGAGCTATTTTATTTACACACACACATGTTTCCAAACAGCCACACATTTCCCACTCTATTTTATGTACACAAATGATTGTATACGGTGGCGAATGATGAATAAATATTCCGAGTATGGCCGTATTTTTGTTTTTAACTGATTAAACATTCGTAATCTGTGTATAAACATACTCAGACTTAGGGCTAGTTTTTTACTAGTTAGTTAAACTTAGTTTAACATACGTTTGAGTTAACCAAGACACAAAGTTAAACGAGTTTTAACCGCCCATGCTGTTTTTCAGTGATGGATTAACAGTTGTCAATTTAGCTAGAAGTGGCCCTTTGTTTAAATAGGAACATTAGGATACAATATACATAATATATATATATATATATATATATATATATATATATATATATATATATATATATATATATATATATATATATATATATATATAATTTAGCTAAAAATGCCATACCTTGTTTTCAATATACTAGATATGGCATTCTTGAAAATATTTTATATAAATAGCGCAACACTGAAAAATTCTAAATTCTTATGAATTGAATTAGGGTACTGTTCGTAACGCTTTTTAAGCCAAATTACATGTGATAGTTGAACGGAACAGCCAGCCGTTTTCGAAGGCCACTAAACCTTCCTCATCAGCGTTCTTCTGTGTTTTTAGTCCACTGTGTGTGGTGTCAGTTGATGTAGATGTCTGCCTTATATACGAAACTTTATTGCAAATGGAATATGTGAATTGGTTTGATTCATTGCATTTCAATTTGCTCATGTGTTTTGTAATGAAGGCTCAAAGTTAGCATCTCTATATTTACAACAGTCTTACCATTGTTGTTTGTTCTTTACTAACTATGCACATGTTTGTTAATTTGCTCATTTTTGTTCTACTTGAGACAAACTTTTTTGGTAAATAAGTGTTTTCTGAAATTTTTAAGAATTTAAAAAAATAATATGGACTTAAAAATAGTGATGCTCCAAAAATAAAGTACAAAAGAACATCAAATTTTAAACCCAACGAAAAATTGAAAGAATTCCAATTCATTACACACATGAAAATGAATTGGGCGTGTTCTTATGTATCTCCCTTATTTTTACAACAATTATCCTATCCAGGTTATTATAGGTTTCATAATCACTAAAATCTTCGCCGTCATAAGAAACATCCATTTTATTTATGTATATATGTATTTATTTATTAAACTTTTCAGTAAAACTGTTTTTTTTTTCAATTGCGTAACATTTATTTTATACATATGTATGTATATTTATCATTTGACAGTTCTAACTTGAGTTTAACTGACCAAATTCGCTCGATTAAACCTAGATTATTAACTAAATAATCTTTATCTGGAAAACAATATTTTAAGTTTAAACTACAGTTAACTAACAAGTAGAGTTTATATTTATGTTAAAAACTAGTTCTTAAAGTATGATAGAGAGTCAATAGGTTTGATTCAATTGTGACTTTTTATTTTTAGTTGTATATAGCATACATATTTTAGTTTTTTGCAAAAACGAAGTAGAGATGTATGTTGGAATCGGCTTTAGTCATGTTTGCTTGAGACAAAAATATGAGCATACAAATTGTTTGCGCTACCATTAGGATTATGCGCAGTTGCTAAAATTAAGACATTTGTGTGCCCCTTATTGTGAATGGCGTCGTCGAAGTCACATCAAGACGACAGTAAATATTGTCACTTGTCTACTCTTTATCGGCAACAATTGTGTTTTTTTTTAACAAACACTACCCGCGAAGCGATTAGCTTGTCCGCAGAAAACACCCATGGTCTATGGCGGGAATCGAGCCCACGACCTGTGGACTGAGAGGCTAGCATCGCTACCACTCAGCCACAGGGGCACCCAGGTTCTTATTGACAATCTATTCCTAATCCCTGAGGATTTGTAAATTAATGGAGCATATTAATAGTAATCAATTGTTATCGACAAAGAGTAGGCAAGTGCAAATTTTTACTGTCGTCTTGATTTGATATCGACGACGACATTCGCAAACAGCTGTGTTTAGTAGCCATTTTATAGGTTATTTTACTTCGTCGATGATTCTGATACACAATACCGACGAAGGAGGGCGCTCTGATGTTACATTAGGATTAGAATCCGCTGAAGATTGTGTAGTTTTAGTGACCAGTGCTTTATGCCTGCATCACTAGAACTTTTCCCACAACAACTGATAGAAAGGACACTAATGTACATCAGAAAAATGCGTGGTGTTGTTATTTTAATGACTGTCGGCGACAGGGTTTGAACCCAGGACCAGTCAACGCCACCCTCCGGCCAAAACTAAAAATAAACAAATTTTTTATAAAAAAAAAGTTCATTCACAATTTTTACCAAATTATAACTAATACTAAGAATATGAAGTTTAAGAATCCAAAATTTTGTAATCCCACAATACCTGCTTTACCAGATACATATGTAAATATCAGGGGTGTTCTGTAAATCTCACGTTTTGAAATCGCCTAATTTCCGGGGAAAAGCTCAATTAAAAAGGTGACTTATTGCAGCTTTTTAATTGGTTTTAGTGTTTTACTTGTTTAATATATTTTATACGAACTTAGCTTTGAATGCACTAAATCGTCCGATCAGCAGAACACTGTTTTCCAATTTGGAAATCGCACGATTTCAAAACGCGCGGTTTACAGAACACCCCTGATAGTCATTCAAACCAAACCATGATTATTTTGCATTATTTGTGAAAAATATTTTCTATGTTGTTGTGAGATTTTTTTCAAACTGCAATTTTTCTTTTTCGCAAGACGGGAATACCTTTATTATGGCTTATTATAAAAAAATAAAACCACATTGATGAAAAAGATCCAAATGATAAAATTGCATTGTAGTAAAGGGTGTGTTTTTAGAGTGTCACAACTTTGAGTTGGCATCACTGCTTTATTTGAGCACAGATTTAGCAGCTGAAAGTTGTTTTTTGTTTAGTTTCCTTAGACAATTTCATTATGAAGACTTACACCAGAGCAACGCGTGCAAATTATTGAAATTTTTAATCAAAATAACTGTTCTATTCGTCAAACTCATCGTGCACTTCTTCCATTTTCCGACTAAGCCAATTTCTGGTAGAATGGGTACGGAAATAAGCAGAATTGTCGCATTTTGAGTAATAAGAATCGACAAGCTTTTGTCGAAACACCATTCCATCCACAAAAAATTACTGTTTGGTAAGATTTATGGGCTGGCGGAGTCGTTTGCCCATATTTCTTCAAAAACGATGATGGTCAGAATGTCAATGGCGAACGGTATAGGAACATAATTTAAGTTTTTTCGTACCTCAATTACGCGGCATTAATCTTGCTATGTGGATCCAACATGACTTAGCCACATGCCACACAGCGGGCACTACAATAGTTGGCCGCCAATATCGTGCGATTTAACCCCACTGGATTATTTTCTTTGGGGTTATGTTAAGTCACTTGTCACCTATAAATGAACATTCGAAGAGTTATCGGCGAAATTCGGCCGCAAATGTTGCGAAAAGTTGTTGAAAACTGGTGTTACCGAAATCATATTTAAACATTAATTTCATAAAATCTTACTTCCAATAAAGCCTGTTTCATTTACATATGTATGTATGTATATTAAAAATATATTTCCTTGTTTTATGATTTAAACTTGTGTCACTTTATAAAAAACACCCTTTATTTGAAATATGTACACACATACATATGTATGTATGTGTATAACTTTATCGATTTGTACATCAGTAAACGATTTTAGTCTTTTGCTCATTGATTTTTTAGGTACAATCTTTTTAAACAATATATGTAAATACTTTAAATATTTAAATATACATTTATTATTAAAATGAATTTTCTTAATTATGTGTTCATAGACTTTGTGGTGTGATTTCACATTTTCATAAGGCATGCACTTGTTAAATTTTTTCATTTCTAATACTAATAATCTAGCCCAATGGCCATAGCATTTATTTCCAAGAATATGTTAACATTTTATGGCACTTTGGCGACGCCCTGAAATAATTATGTATGTATGTCATTTACATATATGCATATGTCATGTACATATGTACATATGTACATAATATATCCATATGTACATACATATGTTCCTAACAAATGCAAGTTTGTATCAACTTTGCAATTTTGAAGTTTCAAAAAAGTTGTCGAGTGTCGTATTTCGACACCGACAATTATGTACTATTTCTACATTTTGCAATATTCTTTAGGCTGGTAAAAAATCGTCATAGTCGAAGTCGTCATACGGCAGTCGTAATTAGTTCCAATACAAAAATTGTAAAATTTCATATTTTAAGATATTTTTCATTTGACGTATTCTCATAAGTTTATTTAAATTGAAATTTACTTGCTGATGGTTAAGCATAGCTATATGCATTTCATTGGTGCTTTGCCAAATCATCAGTAGACTTCAACCACATATTTTGCACAGTCACAAACCTCTTATCTTCTGCACAGACTTTCAAAAACCATTTGAGACTTCAAATCAAATAGATTCATATCGAATATAAATAATTTGATGGGTTTTGTGTAAGTTTCTAAGCCTACTACGTTTATTTTTCTTTTGTGATTTTCAAAAGTACTACTATTTGTGAATCCTTAAATGTTTTTTGAAAGTCTGTGCATAAGATTCTTATTTTAACAGTTGGATTCTACAAAATTGTATATTAGTTATGTATGAAACTATTTAACTTAATAAATACGTGTCTGCATCTTAAAGTTTTTCATTAGTAATTAGTGGTTACACTAGTTTGAGCACATTGCACACAGATGTAAAATTGGCCTTAGATTCATATGGAACAGTAACTAAGTGCAATAACGAGCTTGTAACAAATTTAACTAAAATGCGTTGAAGTCTTTCAATAAGAGAAATAAGATTTGAGACATGAGGATTCCATATAACGATAGCATTTTCCAACTTAGATCTAACAAACGACGTGTAAATGTATTTATGTGAATGCGGATTAACAAACTCAGAGCAATTTCTCTTCAAAAGACCAAGCATTTGATACGGTTTAGGAATTACATATATACCAGAACTGAGCGCAAGCCATGAAAAAGTGCACATTATTGTATTTTTTTCAAAAGCGAATACTGTTTGTAGTGGTGATCGTAATTGAGTGTGAAGCAAAACTAGAGAACAAGTAAACAAATGATGTTGCATGCTTTTGATAAAATTGAATACCAGTTTTAGTGTTCTCATAAAATTAAGAGCACAAAAAGAGAGAAAAATTCAATACTGTACATCATGAAGCAAACAAACATCTTGTGCACAGCTCTAGTATATACTAAAGTCCTGCACAAGACCATTTATAAGAACTTTCAAGACATGAGGGATTTTTGAAATGCTTTACTACAGAGAAATGTTCTAAAACAAACGCTAAACAACACTGTTTGCAATAATTTGTTTCAGCTATTGCAGGTATAGTAATATAGAAGAAAATACTTCGTGACTGAAAAATTTGTGATGCTTGCTTCTTTCTACGCATGGGCGCGTATACCAGCGTCATGCATGTACATACACACCAGTGTTACCAAAATGTATATTTAAAATTACACCTCGAAGGAGCCAAAATTACCCGATTTCAACGGAATTACACCCAATATTAAACAAAAACAAAAAACAAAAAACAAAAAATTACAAAATAAAAAGGAACAGAAAAATCTTAAGCTAATAAAGTAATTGGAACTTGATTTTTTTTACTATTGTTTACGAGAGGTTTAAAATTATTATTTCCATTTCTCTGTATATAGAGGTACCCTTCTTTAAATAATAAAAGTGCAGCAACGGTATCAGACGATAATTCACTATATTTTGTTTTATTTATTTCTATATTTATTATATTATATATATGTGTTTATTATATACAACAAAAACATTTCAAATTACTCGTGAACTACACCTGAGAGCATTTACACACGCGCTACACATGAACATAAAAATTACACCTGATTCGGGTAATTACCGGCGATTCGGCAACACTGATACACACAAGCGTTGTGTGTATGCTCTTTTATTTTTCTGCGCACACACAAACGCACACATGCATTGACATTAGTTGTGTGCGTTTGCTTTAAAAAAACCTCCCTTAAACAAATAATAGCTTACCATATACACATATTACACACACACTCAAACGTACAATATGGAAAATAAGTCCCAGTTCACACACGTCAAGTTTTGTTGATCAACTCATAATTCAGCTGTAAGAAAGACGGATACGTATATACAAACATCTCTTTTTTTTCTACGAGCTGAATTGAAAGTTGATCAAGAAAAGTTGACGTGTGTGAACCAGGTCTAACAAGCATACACGTATCAACACTACTTTGTTGATTGTTTGTTCATAACAAGAAGTCCCGGTTCACACGTTTCAACTTTTGTTGTTCAACTCGTAATTCAGCTTTAAGAAAAAAAAGCCATACTTGTATTTCCGTATCCGTCTTTCGTGCAGCTGAATTACGAGTTGAGCAACAAAAGTTGAAACGTGTGAACTGGGACGAAGTCTTCACGACATTGCTTGTTAGCACTCATATACACATACACCAATGCATCTATCGTGCTTTGCTTGTAATACGACAGCATTTATTATTGGTTTAGCATTCTACAGCCACAAGAAGACATTTAAAAAACAGGACGTATTTACATTTCAAGACTATTTACGCAGATCTCTAGTATATACTCGACATGCGCTACAAAAGACATACAAATATCAAAAACACCTAAATCAAGTTTAGAATTTTATGTGTTTAATTTATTGCCATTAATATAAAACATCAATACGATTGGATTCATGGACCTATGAAATGAAACATGTAATCATTTATTAATATTTAAACACAAGCAATTCAGTTGACACCATGATTAACCACCGGAAAATAAATTTCAATATAATAATCAGTGTAATATGAGTAACAAAGTATGTCCTTTATGAGATCTTTACACATTATTAAAAACAAATGCTCGATTTGTTCATATAGATAATTATTTGCAAGACAAATTATTCAGCTTTAGGAACACTTAGGCCCAAAAATTTACTTCTCAATTATGTGTTATTTATCTTTAAGTGCCACTTAACTACCGAATTAATTTTTTCAGTTCAAAGTTGAGACATGTAAGGGCTTGTGTGTGTTTATTGAAAAAATGTACATGAACATCATGTGGTCGTATTTAAGAGAAAAACGTTTAATTTTCATAAATATATAACATATACAATATATAGTTTCATATCATGAAAAATAAATAAAAAAATTAATTCTGATGCAGTTTTTGTTTCATAAAATGTGTTTTTATGCAATTTTAGTTTTCTTCATTTTTATATAACCCAACTTTTTTAGGGTTTTGTACACCAAAGGTGAAAAGAAACCCTATTGTTTCCGCTACGCTGCCCGTCTGCCCGTCACAGGGTATTTTCTCGAGAACAGTAAGAGCTACGCACCTGAAATTTGGACAGTGTGTGTAGACCCTTGGCCGCTACAATAACAAATACATGAGAGTTGGAAATTAAAGGGTGTGCCAAAACGAGCAACGAAAAATGTTAAAATCCCATGTAATATACATACAATTGTATGTATATGCACTTGAAATTTGTAGAGTTAGTGTATTTTTATACAGACTACAACAATTAACATTAAAATTTAAAAAATTTTAATTAAAGGGTGTACCATCAGTTAATGTAATTTCGACTATGTAATTTTGATAACTTGCTGTATGTTGGAAACCGTAAGAGCAAACTTCTTGAAATTTTCAAAAACGGTAAAACAAAAAAATCTCAAAATTATAAAATCGCGAAACCGAAAAAAAATCGCCAAAATCAAAAAAGAAAATCGCCAAAACCAAAAAAAGCACCAAATTAAAAATAAAATCTAAATCGAAAATAAATCGCGAAAAACCTGAAAAATCGTCAAAATGAAAAAAATCGCCAAAATGAAAAAAAAATGCTCAAAGCCCAACGTACGGAACCCTTCGTGCGCGAGTCAAAGTCGCACTTTACTGAATTTATTTTATAATAAGCAGCTGTTGTTTAATAAGCCTTCCATAATACTGGAAAATTTTGTAGTGCTGCCGTACTTTCAACGTAATTTAATAAGAACTTTAATTAACCACTGAAAAAATTAAGTACACTTAAGTACCACTTAAATTTAAGTGGCAATTAGCTAAATGACATATAATTGGCAGGTCAACTAACGACTTTTCTTATCAATTTCATTGGTTAAACTACATCCATTAAATAACTAAAGACTGTAAATATGAGACTTAGAAATTTTCAAAACTGAGGGCTACCGCGTATATTCGAAAGAAATAGCTTACGAATTGGAAATATTGTATTTTCGTACTACTTTTTTCCAAATGACAAACTTTTTTATACTCTATCGAAAACTGAAAATCCATTTTGAATAGGAAAACTCCCTTTTCGAAAGTGCAACTCTCTAAAAAGAAAAGCGTCTGTTATGAAAAAAACGTTAAGAAATTATTGGAAATGGAAAACATTTTGTTATTGAAAACTTGGAAGAAAAATAAAAAATATAATGCCTTATGTATAGGTAAAATTTCATGCGCTGTTATTACAAAAAAAAACAAGAGGACTTAACTACAAGTTTGTTTAGTTTTTAGCTTCTCCTGTAAGCTTCCTAACAGTTTTCGCGATTTATAAACAAGATTAGACTTTGCTATTATGCTGCTGTTTTTGAGAATTTTCAGCGATTCATTTTTAGAATTCCTTGCTGTTTAAACGATTTTAATTAAAAATTTCCGCTTGTTTAAAATTTTTCACGAATATGTTACTTTTGCGAAGGATGTAATTTTTGCAGTTTTTCGCTTTTTTTATTGGAAAAATAAAATGAAAATTTTTTGTTTAGCTTTAGCGAATTTTTATGTTTTGAGCTTTCTCTCGAGTTATCACTAACCTTAAAGTTTTAACGAGTTTAATCAATAATAGTTTAGTTTTTGTTTCCAATATCACGAATCTTCAAAATTTATATGTGTAATTTTTTTATGTTTTTTTATTTAAAGTACATAATCATAATTTTTTGGTGTGAATATGAATGATTTTTGCCGCAGTGAATATTTGCATAATTTGGTATCCATGGGCTACAAAAATTTTCATGGCAAGGCAGAGATTTCGAGTAGAATCGTAAAATTTATTTGTGTTTCTAAAGACTAATTTACGCAACGAATTCTTAAAGCAAGTTGGACGAACTATGCTAAGTTCCTCGTCATTCCCAATTCTGTTTAAAGCATCATATCGTTACCTTAATATAGAAAAGCCCTAACTCATTATTTTTTTAATTCGATTTTTTTTTGTATATTTCGATAGAAGAACATTTAATGTGTCGAAAAATCAAAAAATTTCGATATCAAAAAAATAATGAGTTAGGTCCTTTCTATATCAAGGTAACGATTTATAATTTAGTATGTCTGTCAAACGCACATTATCAATTACATCTCACATGACTGTTGGATTTAAATTTTACTTGTCAACAAAAGTATATATCGTCATCTTAAAGACCTAATAACCTATCTGCAAATATATCAAAATTGAGTTTTTTATGGATTATTATTCCCTATATCATAACGCATATGTGTGCAAAATTTTGAACATCTAATATTACAAATGACCAAGTTATTACTAGTTTTTGTACCTAGAGGACCGTTACGCACTAAAAAAAGAGCAAAATAAATCATCAAAAATTACGATAAAAGTTTAATTTTGTTGCATAGTGTAAATTAAACAAACATTAAGTACTTTTTTTGCTTACACCAGTTAAAGCAACTATAACTGTTATTATTTAATGTATATAATATTCATATGTATAAAGAAATTGTTATTTATTCATACTAATTAGTACTGCTGATAGGTTATTTGGTTTCAGATTTTTACAATTCCAAATAACCTAACTGACATAACATAAGCTGTGTTTAGAAAAACTAAATTTTCTCAAGCGATATATATTTCTGGTTTCATTTTAATCAAAATATGTAATTTTCGTTTCAATATTGCAAATAGTTCCAATTATATAATGTTTTCTCTCTCTTCTGTAAACTTTTGAAAACTGCTGATAGGTTATTTGATCTTTAAGGTGACGATATGTATGTACTTGAATATGTTGCATCTAGTAATCTTTGATAATTAAATTACAAAATATTTTTTCAACCAAATTTTAATTCTACTATTGTAACTTGAAATAGAAGTTTATGTAATTTTTCTTGGGTTCTAATAATAACGTCTTTATTTATATTCCTGCCATCACACACACTATTTATTTTGTAATTTCAACAGGAATTATATCGTATAAAAGATTGAGAATACATATATGTATGCTGAACAGCAATATGTTATAATAGGTGTGTTTTTTTTACTTTTGTAGTAAATTGCAGTTACTGCAAAAATTTTAAAACTTACTCTCAAAAAGAGTTGCCGAAAAAAGTAAGCGAACGGAAAAATATTAAAAATTAGTAAGATTAAAGAAACACTTGACTCCAACTCCACATAGTGTTGAAAAATATATAAAATTTTGACTCTTTTAATTATAATTAATTATTGATACTCCATAAGATATTTTTAAACCGTCTGTCCGTGTCCACGTACAGCCCAAACGGCTGAACCGATTTTGATTTAGTTTTCTCTGTTGGAAAGGTGACTTGATCGAGATGGTTCTTAACCGTGTTTGAAGAAAATCGGTCCAGCCGTTTAGAAGATGTCACATCTTTTCTAGATAATTCGGGGGTTTTCAAAATTTTTAATTTTTGTTATTATAACACCAACAATCTAAGAATAAATTTTTTAATTATTTAATTTAATGGACCTAATTACGAGTGTCGTATTTCGACTACGATTACGACTATGTCATACTTGATTAAAGAAAAAATGTTGCAATGTTCTCTAGTCTTCTACAAAATTTTCGTAGTCGAAGTCGTAATACGATACTCGTAATAATGCTCAATATTTGTAATTAATATATTCTTGATTTCCTTGATATATTGTTGGCTCAATTAATAAAAATGTACATGACTTTTTCTTAATGTTACTGATTACCTTAAAAGCAAGTGCAATACTAAGTAATCAGATACTTTACAGTTTTACAACTTTGAATAATTAAAATAATTTGAAAAACAAAAGGATTAATAAAATAAATTACCATATATGTATATCAACAACTATTATTATTATGCTTTATAAATTAATTATTTTTTAATGTCTTTCACAATTTTTGTTTGACCTCTTATAAATTTTTTATACTTTTCGTTTGCTTACTTTTGTTGTTTTACTTTTTAAATCATGTTTTTATCTAACTAAACTTTACTATTAAAAATTTCATTTACTATATTTTGGGTAAAGGAACGCAATTTTGTAAAATGCAGTAAAGTTCAGTAAACATTTGTAAAAACTTTTGCGTGCGCAACTCAATTAATGCTATGTCATCCTCTATTTGAATAATTTTTTTAATTTTATTGGCGTTAACATTGTTTCTGTTTCTATATACATATGTACCTACATAATTTCAAATATTTTATATTTTTTTACTCGAATTTATCTCAATGAAAAAAAAATTTAAATGTATAGAGTAGGTATATTTATGGCATTTTTCTTTCCTAGAAAAAATGTTACATTACATATCGATGAAAATTCGGAATAAAATAGTTTTATGAAATATAGAGTTTATTAGAAATTATTGTATTATCTCTTACGAGCGTAAGAGATAATACAAAAATGACAAAAATTATTTTTCAAATTTGAAATTTTTTTTTTTTGGAAATTGTGCTGTAATTTTTAAAAAATTACAAAAAATATTTTTCAAATTTGAATTTTTTTTTTTGGAATTGTGCTGTAATTTTTACAAAAACAGGCTGTTAAGACTTTTGACTATTGGACATTGATCCATCTCCTTGATCCAGAGGCGTCCAGGAGTCTCCTCCAATATTCTTTTTTCCCCATCTCCTACCGTTTTTGAAAAAAATTACTTAAAAACATTTTATAACTGTGGGTCAAGATATGTATTTTTCTTGTTGTTGGATGTATTAAATGTTATATAGATATAAAGAAAGCATAGAGACGGAACTCGGTTTAAATTTTCTGGTTCATTTTGCTTAAAAAATTGGTTATCAAGTCCATTTTGTGGGTAAAAACTAATTATTATTATTTAACAGAGTCTGTTTTTTGTTAACAGAGCAAACAAGACGGTTTGTGTCTAGGGTTATAAATTTTAAAATTTATCTCCACGCACATAGGACACTAATGCACATCAGAAAAATGCGTGGTGTTGTTATTTTTAATGACCGTCGGAGAGCGGGCTCGAACCCAGGCTGCAGGTTTTTAGTAGTCAACGTGCTAACTAATTCAGCCAACGCCACCCTCTAGGTCTAGGTATATTGTTTATTGCAATACAAATTATAAATAAAAATCTTTATTTATCCAAAATAAAGTTTCAAAATTGTCGTAAGTGTTTTTGTTAAGAACTGTGTTCAGTGAGCAGAAAAATTTCCTATAATGTGACTCGCCAATGTCAAAAAATATACGTACATATAAACAAAAGAAACTGAACAGACTGAACTCCAATAAATAAATAAACAAAAAAGAAATTGCTGGTGAAGAAGGTGTTTTTTTTTTAATTCATTAATAAATTTATTAACAAATATCTTTTATAAACAACCTTAGTATTAGTTCCTTATCTTTGAATGTTATCTTAGTCTGTAAGGATTATTTGTCCATTGACTGAACTACAATAAATAAATAAATAAATAGGGGGAAAAAATGAAGAAGAAGAGGCTCGCGTGGGATGAGGCCAGTGAAGTTGCTCTATTGGAGTTGTTTCCATGTCGAATAGATTAAAATTACAAAATTTTATTTATTTTTTATTTTTATATACAAAAAACGGTCTCTGTAAATTATAAATATGTACATATGTATGTCACAATGTGTTTTTCCAGCTGTCAAATGATAATTGAGTCTTTGTGAACACTAGATTTAATTGCTCAATTAAAATTAAATTGACTCTATTATTATTCAGCTTTGTAGCTGAAGAATGTCAAAAACTTCGATTTTGTTTTGGATTTAGTATCTACAATTATTTTTATGCTTTTGACATTCTTCGGTTCTTCACATACGGGCCTGTTCTGCAAATCACGACATGCCAAATCACGGTGATTTCTAAAAATTAATAAAAGCTAAATCATTGCCTTTGTAAATTTTACGTTTTATAGCTTTGGAAGTTGGAAGAAAATATTATATTATAAATAAAAAAAACTTAAAACGCAATAAAAACCCACTATCAAGTCAGCTATTAATAATTTACTTTTGAAATCACGTGATTTGAATTCACCGTGATTTTCAGAACAGGGGGGATAGCTATGGTTGCTGTATTTTTGTATAAAAAATCCTTACGCAGTCACCTGTATAATTACACCATGATCTGAACACAGTATTAGTCAAAATTTGTGTGGCAATTTTGTTTTAACGTGCATTATTATTATCTTTGTTAATTTTTTTATTGTGTTCTCTTTTTGTTTATTTTAATTTTTGTCTAATTTTATATGCAAATGTTGTTGAATGTTTAAATTAAAAATATATTTTCATTTACAATTAAATTATTGCATTTTTAAGAGCATATTTTTGGGTTTTTAGTTAATATTTTCAAGTTTTTAGTGCATGTTGTATGCTCATAAAACACCTTTTTTAGAGCATATTTCTGGTTTCCCTGGTTATTAACATTACAATTCGTTTCTAATTACAAAGTAGAGTCTACTGCTCAGTTGACCCGCTAGGCTAGTCTTTGCTAGGTCTTGCATAATTGAATCATGGTTCCAATTTTAACAAAAAATAAATATTGTTTTCAAAGGCGACGTAGTTTTCAGTAACTTTAAGATATCTAAGAGAAAACTACTTTCATTGAAAATAATCAAGGGAAAATTTTACAAAATTATACCAATATTCATTCTTTTTCAACCTTGATGCATCACTGTGAGGTGAAATTTTTAAATACATATAATGAGAAATTATTAAACACATGTTTTCTTCTTTCGTGCTTTGTAATATGGGCGATATTACACAATAACTATGTGGGTTTTGTAAATGCAAAATTTATGTACATACATACTTTATGTATGTATGTACGTGTATGTATGTATGTGTATGCATGTGCGGATGTGTATGGATGTGAATGCATGTGCGGATGTGTATGCACTGTGTGTATGTATGGATGTGTGTATGAAAATGTATGTACATGAGTATGTGCATGGAATTTTAATGAGTACTGTAGTCCTGAGGATAAAGAATGTTAGGAAATTAAAACGTGAATAAATACAAACCTAAATAATATTCCATTTTTTTTAAATTTATTTTCTTTTTTACAGGAAAAAAAGTCTTGCTATTTCCACAAAATACTAGTTATTTAGATCGAGTAATCAAAAAGTATGGTGATGATGTTTTTCAGTTTTAGGTGGAGCTTGTTTATTATACTTTTTGCTATTAGATATATGCATGTATTTCTTGCATCTCTTCGTTTCACTTGCATAAAATACGTTGCGGCCAACAAATAGCAAGTGGTTAGGAAGAAAAAGGTGGCTGGCTATTTGTTTGGTTGATTGGATACTTTTTTTCAAGTGAACGACGTGAAACGGGTGTACGTACGATCGACGTACGTACCCAAAAACAAAAATAACACACACACTATTTATTACAAAAAAATGTGTTCTTTGCTTTTTTCAACAAAATTCACTATACATTTTAATTACAACTATTATGTATTTATACTTATTTCTTGAAATTAAAGCTTTTAATTTCACTTTTTGTCCACTTTTTTCTTGTGTGCCTTATACATTTTTCTGAATATTCAACGTTTTGTAAATGTCAGATATATGTATATGCAAATATTTATATATATATTTCTATGTTGTTCATTTGCGTTTTCAATGACTGAACTTTTTTCAGTTTTTTTATAATTTTCTTTCTTGAATTCTTTAACAAATTTATTATTTATTTTTTCTTTATTTCAACACATATGTATTAGTTGTATTTTTTCTTTCCTCCTCTATTCTTTTTCTTCTATGAATAATTTTTTTTTTTCTTCTTTCAATTCGCAAATTCACCACCACCTTTTTTCACATACAAATTTTTCTTTCTTCAGTTCACTATTTTGATAAGTTGCTTTTTCATACTTGAAAATCATAGAAAAATTTGCTGTATATTTATTATATTTCAAGTATTTCACTTGTATTTAAGTTCATTTATATCAAATTAACTTAGTATTTATTTTTTGTCTTTTTTCACAATGAATATCCCGAAAATATTTTTCTTAAGCATTGAATAAGTCGACGTCGTCGTCACCGTTTAACTTTCGCCCTGTTTTTAATATTAATTGTTCTCGTTTTGTTACTGTTCGTTCGTAGCTGTCATGGAACATGGTGGTATGAAACGGATAAAAGGGTTGCCATTGTGCCAGTTTGCGGAAAATTACAGAGTTGTAATATTAACAATAGTTTTTATTACTTTTGAAAAATGAGAATAGAATAACGTAGTGGGTATTTTCCTTGTTTTTTTATCGAAAAGCAATGTAAACGATTAAACTTTTAAATAATACGAATCATTCCACTTAATCGTGAAACTCGAAGAATTTTTAAGAGCCTATTTCAGCAACCTATTTATATATGAATTCATATTTAAATGTCGTCTTTCCATACAAAAATTAATGAAAGTCAACATTTAAATATGAATTGATATTTAAGTAGAGTTCGTGAAATTGGGCCTAAAAGTGTATACCCAATGAAAAAAGGTTTAACCAAATCACTTTTAAAAACTACATATAACCGACCCATTTTTTTACTAAAATCGATTATTTGCGATCGTAAAAATCAAGTTTTTTGGCGGTTATGGTACGATATTTTTGAATTTTTATTCAAATTGACACGTTGGCAAATATAAATATAAACGAGTCGTATAGTTGAGAAGTCAGATGTAAAAAACAGGCCGTGTGAAAGTAGCTTAGAAATTTAAGGATGGTCATTGAGCAAATTTGCCTCTTGTAAATTTGATATGCATATTAATTTTACTTTTCTCTTAAAAGAATCTAGCAACGAAGAAAAAATCTAACAACACTATCATCAGCTGACAATAGTTCTGCACTAAAGTTTGTATGCACTTAGCACCGCCCATGAAAATCAAATGTTTAATCACATATTTTATACTTTATCATACAATTTATCGTATGATTTGTAGTTACGTCTATATCCAATACCAGCAGCCCTCTCCTCTAGATCGAGTCGATTTGAAATCGTACGATTTCCAAAACTAATAATGGTCTTGCACACTAGAGTGGTTTGAAAAAAAAGTTGTGCCAGTCACACCCTAGGATTAAAAATAATGTAAAAACTATTCCAAAAATAAATTTTTTTATTTTTTGGTCACGCTTACAAATACAGCCCTTTTACTATTTTGTTCACTGTGTCGCCATTTTTTGTCCGATCATAACATTTTGTATACCAGTGTTCATTGCTCTGTAAAGGCTACATTTGTCTTTAAAAATTTTTTACTACTACGTCATATTCTAGTAATGACTTTTAAAACTCTATTCGTGCTCACCCTAATGCAAGAATATGATGTGGTAGTAAAAAACTATTAAAGACAGGAGAATGTAGCCCTTACAGAGCAAAATGTTATGATCGGACTAAAAATGGTGACACAGTGAACAAAATACTAAAAGGGCGGTATTTGCAGGCGTGGCAAAAAATAAAAAAAATATTTTTGGAATTGTTTTTACATTATCTTTAATCCGAGGAGGTGACTGGCACAACTTTTTTTTTGTATGGAAGGCGAACCACTCTACTGCACACGTGCTTTATATGTACCTTAATTTTCTTTCAGATATGATATTTGTTTGAAGCTCTATATATGTACATATGTAGAAAATTAAAAAAATTCTGAAAAGTTTCTATTATCGAAGTTAGTTTTCGGTGCGATTTACATAACAGCATAACAGGGCCGTATAATTCAGAATTTTCGATTTATACATCGTTTTGATTATCCATAAATTCCATTCAAAACAAAAATAAATTCCGTAACCCCATTAATTTTTCTCGAGGACTATCGCCATATTCGTTTGGAATATGGATCATAAAACAAAATAACGTTATCTCATCTTGATGAGGCATCCCTATAATCGCATCGCTTTGTTCGCATATGAGTTTGTTGTTCCCCCGTGAAAATATTAAAAAAAATACATGATATGAATTGTTTTTTTTTCTATTATATTTGATAGCAGGCATTGTTGTGTTGTGTTCATAAATGCCTTGATAAGGCTGTTTTAAGTAATGGATAAATATTTGACTCAACAATAAAAATAACCAAAATTTACTGCAAATAGTTGAAAAGAAGTGATAAAATCGGAAATTATGTTTGAAACTCATTTCAAACTATTTACATCAAAAGTTCAAAACGTGTCGTGATAACAGCAAAAACAACAACAGTTTGCATTACTGATTATTATATGAGGAGCTGTGGTAATAACTATGCGTACAACAAACAATATCGACACTTCCGGCCTGTCCTACGATGTCAACAGAAAACGTTCGATCGATTACTTATGTATCTCAAGACAAATCGATGTCTTATTAAGAGGATATATGTACATAGATATCCAATCTTCGTATTTTCACTAATTTATGTATGTATTTTTAACTTGTGGTACAGAGTTTTTAATATTATTAGAGAAATCTTCCCTCATTTCTACATTCGAAAATGGCGACGTGGCGGCGACAATGGTTAATTTGGGTAACGATAACAGAAACTGGTTGTTTTTACTATTTATTTAAGAATATATGTATGTATAAATCATTTACTCATTGTATACATATTCCCAATTTAAAAAGCAGATAATAGGAATTACATATGTTATTTAGTAAAATTCGAGATCCGATTTTAGAAAAAGCATTTATCATAAGTTAAGTTTATTTGAGAATTTAAAATAAATAAATAAATAAAACAGGCAAACTCTATAAAGAATAGGGTTTGCACAGCGATTATAATCGTAATCGTAATCGCGATTAATTGCACCTTTTAATCGTAATCGTAATCGAACCCATTAATCGCTCCATTACGATTAAAAAGTTTTCCCTTTCTTAAGCAAACAATTTATGCGAAATTTGTATACAGTGCAAATTCAACTCATAAAAAATTTAAATTTAAATTTAAATTTTTAATATTGTCATAAGTTTATTTTAATTGAAATTTATGACAATAGGTAGTATGAATAAAAAAAGTATTTGCTTTTTACTTAGAAATTTGTTTTAAAACCCCTATGTATAGGTATATGTTTTTTGTTTTTTTTTAACAATTTTTGAAGTAAAAAGCAAATACTTGTTTTTTCCATACTACCCAATATGTCGAATAATAAATTTCTTTAAATGTAAAATTTAGATTTTATTTTTCATTTTGCCTTATAAAAACTTTTGTTGTTATCCAATGGATTTCTAGTTGTATAAAGGTGTAGAAAAATAAAATATATTCATATCGAATATAAATTATTTGCTGGGTTTGTTAAAGTTTCTAGGCATACTATGCTTATTTTGTGATTTTCAAACATATTATTATGTGAATTCTAGTGTTGTCATTTGAACAACTTTCATTTCATTTTCATTTCATTTATTTATTCATTATGTATACCTAGCCTGTGGGCCATAGTCGGTCACATCATACTATAATTATAATTTTTATTCGAACGAACAAAAATTTTCAATTTAGAATAAAAATATATTCGAACCATTTTTGTCGAATATTCGAATATTCAAATTATTCCAAATTATAAATGCTTGTGTAGGTTTGTTTGTATATATTCGTTAAGCGCATCCTTTGTTATCTTGCTAGGAAAAGATAATATTTCTTTAATAAAATTATAAGGTGTCTTACAATTCCTGATGAAGAGTTTAGAAAAAAATATCTGCTTTTCTCTAATCAAAAGCTTTAAGAATGAAATTGTAAATAACTATTCTTTTTAACTAATTTCGTTTCGGATCTTAACCCCCGACCAAAAAAAGGGGTGTTATAAATTTGTAGTGTGTCCGTGTATCTGTTTGTATGTACGAGTCCACGTACATACCAAACAATAGGTCCAGCGGTTTAGAAGATATCACATATTTCTTAGATATATTCTGTTGAATAACCGGCTTCACCGGTTTAATTTGGTTTTTTTCGTTTAAAAGGTGACGTGATCGTATATCTTCTAGTCTATACTTGAAGAAAATGGGTCTAGTCGATTGGAAGTTATCATAAATTGTCTATATATTAATTTACTATTTTCTTTTTTGCGATTCTGTTACTTCAATAATATTAGTGGGCCATAGAGTTCTTAACTTATGCTACAGCGTCAACTTTGTCGGAGGTTTTTAAAAACTTCTAATATATGTTATTAATATTTTTATTTATTAATATTTCTGAGTTTGTTATTAAAATGATTTGTTTTTCTTGTGTAATGAACTATTTTGAGTTTGATAATAAAAAAATTAGACACTCATGTGTGGGTCCTTTTTGCAAACTTTTTTAAAATTATTCGAATACATTTTTTTGTTCTTTATTCGTTCGAATATTCGTATAAAAGTTCAAAATTATTCCTCTGTTCGAACAAGAAAAAAAGCATGAAATTTCATTCGAACAAATATAAAAGAAGAATAATTAACAACACTAGTGAATTCTCAAATAGTTTTAAAAGTCTGTGCATAAGAAAAAAAGCCTACTGATGATTTGGCTTAGCACCAATGAAAAATATAGACAATTTTATTATATTCTGCCAATTTTATTTAAAAAACGTCGTAATATCTCAAAAATTTCATTACAACTGATACAAATATATTTTTATTGTATAATTTGTATTGTTTTTGATACTCATAAGTTCTGATTTACGAACTTCGTTTTACATGCTTTAAAATTTTCTCAAAATATAAATATAATTTAATTGAAAAATTCAATTAAAATGCGAACTCAAGACAAACTAATTAAATTTCTTTGGCTAAACCCATACAGTTCGACTAAAACACATGACGCAATTTTTATTTTAGTTTAAGAAAAAATTGTAATAGTATATTTTATTGATTAATCGAGATTAACCGATAATAGCGATTAATCGCATATTTTTTAATCGTAATCGCGATTATGGAAATCTGCGATTATTTGCAAACCCTAATAAAGAACAAAAGGTCAGATAATAAAGAAAACTTATAATTGTAATGTTTTAAATTTATAAATATGTACATACATATGTATTATTGCAAAAAAAATTTATTGAGAAAAATCATCTTAAAAACTGAGAGGAAATATTCACAAAAAAAAAAAAATAATTTTGGCTTGCAAAAAGTTTAACAACCAAGTTTCCGTAAAAAATTTGTTTTGTAAACCTTTTACAAGCCAAGATTATTTTTTATGGCTACGATATGAAAGTAAAAATAAAAAATAAATTAAACAATTTAAAGGTGAACAGAAGATCGTAATTAAAAAATTAAAATCGAACTGATTGTTTGCAATATTTCGAATCGCAACAGTATTCATATTATTTAGAGTCAAATGCATAAGATCATCAGGGAACCTTTGCCCAACAATTTTCTTAGAACAACTAGAGTTATGTTAAACTTTCATTTAAACAAATGAGAAGCTCAACAAATAACAAAGTTGAAACAAAAACTCAATAATCATAGTCGTATATTTATATTTAAATTTTCTTATTTTACCATTGCGGCATTGCTACACGTGAATTACTTCCCGTGAACAAAATTAGTAGTTTTGTATACTGGCACAACAACAACGCACACATTGGCTATCACCATTTTAGGGAAAGGGAACACATTTCATATGAACTTTTATTCCAGATAAGAGTGATTATCAGCACATCAATCATGTACTGTCTTTAGCCTCACATTGGTCAGTCATTAACAAACTAAATAATATATAAATGTAAGTCAATCACTTTTGGCCCAAGTAATTACGACTGTTCTTCAATTACACTTTTTTTTTAATGGAACCCAATACAATTCGTTGATACATTAAATTGTTCGGGTCTATATCTCGAGAGGATCTATTGTTTGAAAGCCATATCTCCAAAGTTTCTTCAAAAGTTAACTGCTTTTTACCCTTACAAATTAAATCAAATCTGGCCCCCCTCTACTTATGACCAGTCAAACCACAAATACGCATTAATGCGACGATAAGATATTTATCCGTTTCAGAACTTTTTATGAATTCGGGCATCGATTTGTTAGTGCATAATTTTGCATATTTCTTTGCTTTAAAGGGTAGTAAAACATGTTTTTGCATATTTCATTCTTACGCCATTTTATTGGTTATTCTATTACTTCGCCCATGAATCTGCTACGCAATAACGACGAAGGAGAGCGCTCTGATGTTACATTAGTAGTGCAAAAGACACTAATGGACATCAGAAAAATGCGTGGTGTTGTTATTTTTAATGACTGTAGGAGACGGGGCTCGAAACCAGGACCTTCAGTTTTATAGTCAAAGTGCTAAATACTTCAGATCGGGTCATATTTTCCACCCAACACAACACGACTTGAACATTAAGATGTCCAACACGCGCGGTTGCCATATTTGACTATTTATCGTCATTTTGACGATTTTGGGTGCCGAAAATAACATTTTGATGACTGGACGACTTTTGTCTTCTCGATTTGACAATTTTTAAATAATTATAAATTGACACCTTTTGCTAGAATATGCAATAAAAGTAAGGAGTACATGGCAATAGATCTTAATTGTTGTATTAAATGCTTTTAAACCTGTTATTGTACATAATTTATCAACTGAAACAACAGAATTACAAAATTAATGCCCTAATTCAGTAAGAAGATTTAGGACGTATTTGTTTAAAAATGCTTCTGAGTTCTTGTCTTTGAAGTCTCTAAATTATTTTCTTCAAAAATGGTTGTTGTCTTTGACAATGAAAAATATAAATATTATTGCCATGTTTTTAAGACATAAAAATCCAATTAAATTATTGTACAACAGTTTGAAAAATATATGAACAAATATGTGTTGGATATAATGTTTAGAACAAAATCATAAAGCAAATACACGAACCTTCTAGCATAGACAATAAATTATATTTGTTTTAAAGAATCAAAACTGCTTCTTTTTTTCGTCCATAGACAAGACGATACATTCGTCGAACAGAATTAGGGCATTATTTTCTTCAAAAATGGTTGTTGTCTTTGACAATGAAAAATATAAATATTATTGCCATGTTTTTAAAACATAAAAATTCAATTAAATTATTATACAATAGTTTGAAAAATATATGAAAAAATATGTGTTGGATATAATGTTTAGAACAAAATCATAAAGCAAATACACGAATCTTCTAGCATAGACAATAAATAATAATCGTTTTAAAGAATCAAAACTGCTTCTTTTTTTCGTCCATAGACAAGACAATAAATTCGTCGAACAGAATTAGGGCATAATACGATCAAATTTAAAAACTACTAAAAAAGTTACGAGTAATTTTCTAAAAGCAAATGAGATTGAGTGTGATCATTTTTATTAGGTGGATCATAAAGATGAGAGTAATTGTTTATTTATTTATTTTTATTTATTTATTTCAGTCTATGGACTGAATTCATTGATAAAATTTACTTGCTGAAATCATTAAAAAATTTTAAAATTTTGTATATAGAACTGTGGTAAGATTTTAATGAGACTTGACTTCGAAGATAAATACAAACCCGTAATTACTATATTATATATAATATAATATATATACACATATGGTCAAAATAATAAGTACACTACGATGTTTTACTCTTTAATATAAATAATTAAAATTTTTTTATTTTAGCAACAGAAACAATTTTAAATTTATTTTCTGTAACCTTAATCAAATGTAACACATCAATATTTATAAGCTAAAAGCATAAATTGACATATTTACGGTATGAAAGAAAATATATGGGTAAAAATTAGTGGTCAAAATATAAGTACATTCTGAAAATTATTAAATAATAAGTTAAAATTCAGAGTTACATTGCTATATTTTGGATATTTGCTTAATATCCAGTATATACTCCCTTATTTTGAAACATTTTTCTAATCGTCTTGGCATACTGTCAAAAAAATTTAGGGCAGTGGTCTAATAGGATTTCATACCAAGTGCTTTGAACAAAATTCCTAAGATTTTCTTTATTTTGCAAAGTGTGCTTTGAAAGCCTTTGCTTTAGCTGTAGCCCAGGATTTTCAATAGGTTTTATGTTCGGGGATTGATTTTGCAAGTCCAGCACGTTAACACAATTGGCTTGAAACCAATCCTTCACATAGAGTGATGTGTACTTCCGGTCATTATCCTGCTGAAGGATCCATCGAAGCGGCATATTTTCTTCTTTCTTATTATTTTGACCATATGTATATACATATACAGTCAAATCCCGATAATTCGTAATCGCAAGGGACCGGCCATTTCTTACGAATTATAGGGGTTTTCGATTTAGCGTGGGTTCGATTTAACGGGGTTTTTCAATTTATTTACTAAATTTGTTGTTTTTGTAACACCGACAGAGTTTTATGCGTGCGCTTTGACATTTTTCTTTATTATTCATGTAAAAACTGATCTTAAAAAAATAAACACACCCACAAGCAAAAGCAAAAACCAACCCAAAAAATAGCATTAAACAAAAAATCATTCTTTCCATTAGGGATGTAACGAATACCAGTTTAGCGAATGCGAAAACGAATAATACATTTTAATTTTTGCGAAAGCGAATGCGAAAGCGAATGCAAATATTACAATACGTTAAAAAAAATCACATGAAAATAAATTTATCTAAGAACATGAAGTTGTGTTGCATACATAGATCTTTGTAGTTGAGTCTTGAATTCAGCAAATATTTATTAATTTATTAGAAATAAAAATTGTTAAAGTGAAAGATATATGAAATCAAAATAAGTATAGATAATAATTAAAAATAAATTTACAAAATGTTAGCCAATCAACCCATTCGTACTTTGGCCATAACACCTTGTACTAAGTTCAACATTTCCTGTAAAATGCTACCAAAATACATATTAAGAAAAATTGGAATGAATTGTTCATGAAAATTTTTTCCAGAAGTAGTATTCTGTTCATCTTGGTAAAAACATATGAAATATATTTTCAACATTTTAAGTTTTCATGCGAAATAATCTGAGTGGCACTTGTTTCGCAAAAAAATTTACAAAAAAAAAAGGATTAGTTAATATTTTTGAATTTAAAATTTTTTGGACGAAGTAATGATGTGCTTACCATTTTTCAAAAGTTTTAACAGACTAGCCTTAAGTAGAAAATAGTTTCGCGCAAATCAAACACTGCCTTTTCTTTTTCAAAAACTGGAAAATATTTCCAATATTTTTGTCTTTAGTATTCGCTTTAAATATTCGCATATATTTTAGCGAATGCAAATAGCAAAAGTAACCGAATTATTTGCGAATGCGAAAGCGAATGCGAACATTCGTTACATCCCTACTTTCCATGTTTCTGTTGTTTTTATTACGAATTATAAGTACTAGTTAGCAAAAAATTACGATTTATAAGAGGTAAAGGAGACTTTATTTGAAAAAAAAAAAAAAAATACGAATTATCGAGGGGACCAAAATGTATGGAAATTTTACGAATTAACGAGATTTTTTCAAGGGACCGACTGTTTATTACGAATTATCGGGAATTCCGATTTATCGGGGTACGAATTATCGGGATTTGACTGTATATATATATATATTTATTTATTTATTACCAATAACATAAGCAATGCAGGCCATAGACGGTTACTAATTTCTACTAAAATAGTTTTATTTAAAACTACTATGTAAAACTATAACTTATACGAGTATGGCCTGTTTCACAATAACGAAATGAAACTTTTTGAAAACAACAATAGAATATAAAAATTTGTTTTTGTTTTCAATATAAATATTCAGTCGAAAGTTTCATTTCGTTATTTGGAAACAGGCCAATAGAAAAAATAAGAGAAAACAAAATTATAAAAAAAGAGAAGTGCTAATAATGGCTAACTTGCAAAATAGTTAACATTACACTGTGATACACAAAAAATATTCAGGGATTCTAATGTACCAATTCTATTTTGTTGGAGTCCATGGATGACGAAAATACCGTTGGTTTTTTTTGGTCACTTCATAAACTGATTTTATAACGGTAAATGTAGTGAAAAACGGGGTTTCTTAGATTTTCAGTTGTAACTTCTTTGTTTCCCAACGGATTTCTTTTAACTTTTCGTTGGTGAAAAGAATCGAATATTATCTTTCAATAAAGATATAGTTTTTGTAAATCGACTAAGAAATGGCTAAGTTACAGTCGTTGAAGTGTACAAAAAATCCATTAAAAAGTATTCTTTTGTAACTCATAAGCAACTTATAGCCTGAAGAAAACAAAAGAATACTTTTTTAATTGGTTTTTTGTACACTTCAACGACTGTAACTTGGTCATTTCTTAGTCGATTTACAAAAAATATATCTTTATTGAAAGATAATATTCGAGCCTTTTAACCAACGAAAAGTTAAAAGAAATCCGTTGGGAAACAAAGAAGTTACAACTGTTTAAAACTGAAAAGCTAAGAAACCCCGTTTTTCACTACATTTACCGTTATAAAATCACTTTATGAAGTGACCTAAAAAAACCAACGGTATTTTCGTCATCCATGGACTCCAACAAAACAAAATTGGTACATTAGAATCCCTGAATATTTTTTTTCTCAACTTTTGTAGCACAGTGTTATCAATCAATACTACAAATTATTAATTTAGAGTTCAAAGCCAATATTATTATAGAAAATCAAATTTCTTTCTACGATATTATAAAAAAGCATATGAAAGATACGAAATTTATTCGGTATTCACACAATTAAAGTTATTAAAATTGGAAAAACGTTATCCGTAACTCCATAGATATGATTTCCGAGAATTACTGTACAAAATAGTGTTTGCTTAGAATTTAATTTCTTATCGTTTAAAATTGTTTTCATCTGAAGCTGTTTCACTAAACTGGATTTAAGCCTAAAAAGCGCCAAAAATGGTAAATAGTTTTAAGAAAGAGCCAAACTAACACTTAGGGCCAATTTCACCAACTCTATTTGAATATCAATTCATATTTAAATGTCGATTTTCATTAATTTTTGTATGGAAAAATTACTTTTAAATATGAATTGATATTTAAATAAGTTGATGAAATTGGCAATTAGCATTATTTTCAAAATCTTTAGTGATAACCGAAGAAAAAAGTGATAAATCTAATACTTAAAGTACTAAAATGGCATGCCTGGTGCATACATATTTTCTTCGAACCTGTAAACGAACATTTGCTTCTTTTACACCATTTTTTGTACCTGTCAAATTTTATGTTTAGTCCCTACCTAAATAGTAAGTATGTACTAGAGCTGAGCACAAACTGTTTGCTTGGTTAAGCTTCATGATGTACATTATTGAATTGTTCTCTATTTTTAGTGCTCCTGATTTTATGAAATCACTAACCCCCATATGCAAAAAAGATAACGTGTGTTCGAATTGTACGCTAAAACAAAATTTCCATACAAAAACCGGGTTTAACGTAGACTTAAAGCACACGTTATCTTTTTTGCATATGATGGTAAAATTGGTATTCAGTTTTATCAAAAGCATCAGCGTTGGCTGAAGTAGTTAGCGCGGTGACTACAAAACCGAAAGTCCTGGGTTCAAACCCTATCTCCTACAGTCATTAAAATAAAAACACCACACATTTTTCTGATGTACATTAGTGTCCTTTGTATCAGTTGTTGTGGGAAAAGTTCCTGTGATGCGGGCATAAGACACTGATCACTAAAACTACACCGGCTTCAGTGGATGCTAACCCTAATGTAATATCAGAGCGCCCTCTTTCGTCGGTATTGTGTAGCAGAATCATCGGCGAAGTAAAATAACAATAAAATGGATACTAAACACAGGTTCAAGATTTAATACGCCTAATTCACCATAAGAGACGCTGCAAGACTGAAAATAAACGTGCAAAAAAAAGCAGAGTTGTAAAAGAATGAAGCTTTTGTCTATCTGTTCCTTCACCACCTGTCTTCTCTATCCCTATCCCTGCTTCCCTAACACCCTCTCTCACTATCAGGACTCTAAATTTCACCCTTCCTTACCAGCAGCTTGCTAACCTAACCTAAACTATGCAACAGCATTTGTTTATCTGCCAAGCGAAGGCATTAGTTATTGCAGTGTCGAAGCATATTTCACTATTGCACACCGATTGACAATTGTAAACTGCACACAAGTGTAAAAATATGTCTATGTGTAAAAGAAAAAAACAAACAACGTACATTATTTTAGAGTGTTAGTTCGCATGCGATACTGTTCTAAGTTTTATAATTTATTAATTTAAGACTCTAGAAAATAAAATACCTATAAAAATAATATCTGCAAATCACGATATGTCAAATCACTGTGATTTCAAAAAATTAATAAAAACTAAATCATTGCTTTTGAAAAATTCACGATTTATAGCAATGGAAGTTCCAATAAAATATTCTATTATACATGAAAAAAACTTAAACTACAAAAAAAAAATCACTAACAAATCGGCTATTAATAGTTTATTTTTGAAATCACCGTGATTTTCAGAACAGGCCCGATTATCACTTAATATTTTATGAAATTTTGAGTTTGTGAAATGAAGTATGGTGCTCTATAAAGTGTACAATAAAAATATTGCACACTTGACACAACTGTCTATACAACTGTTGTACAATGGTTTTGTGTGTTTTTTGCTTCCTTGTTCTCTAGTTTTGCTTTACACTCAATTACGATCACCACTACAAACAGTATTCGCTTTTGAAAAAAAATACAATACTGTGCAATTTTTCATGGCTTGCGCTCACTTCTAGTATGTACATATCGCTCATTTACTTCAATGGTATTACAACTCAAGAAAAACTAGTTTTGCAGAAAACTCGTTTAAAGTTTTCAATTTACATACAACTCAACGAAGAAGTTAAAAAATATTCTTCTCTCACGAGATGGTAGTAAAAGCTATTTATATGAAATTTTTACACAAAATAAAATACAAAATGCTGAATTATTTTGCATTATTAATTCAAAAAACTCATTTTTGGAGTTATGACACTATTGATATCGATATGTTTTTAATTTGGTTTCATCTAGTTTTTGATAGGTTATACCATCTATTTTAAAGACTTTACAAGAACAAATAGAATATTTTACATCTGTATCAATACATACGAGTACTTTGTCTTAAATTTCATATTTACGTTGTGTACACAAGAACGTGAAGGTACATACAGTGCAGGACTTAAGTATAGGCACAAACTGCACATTAAAGCCAAATGTAATTTTTTATGTATTCCGAAAAACAAAATATTTATTTTAATTATAAGTTCATACTTATAATTGATATATGTAAATCAATTATATTTAGGAATTAATCACTCTTATCGGGAATAGAAGTTCACGTGAAATGTGTTCCCTTTCCCTAAAATTGTGATCGCCAATGTTCGCGTTGTTGTTGTCAGTATACAAAATTAATAAATGTTGTTCACCATTTTTTTTTTTTCACGGCAAATATTTCAAGTGAAGAAAGTGTTCGCCTTTTATTCCCGATAATAAATAATTACCCGATTTTCTTCACATATAAGACATAAAAGAAAAATATCAAAAACGTCAGTTTTCAGCGAGACAAAAGTATAGACACAGTTATCTGGCAAAACTTTACTTTCTACAGTCTGGAACGTTCCGTTACAGTTTTTAATTTATTTAGGATGCAAAAAGTTAAAAGAACAAACTCAACAAAATTGTTTTTTCACAAGTTTTATAATATTGGGTCCAAAATTAAGTGAAACTAGAATACTGCTATGCACTTAGAAAACCAAGGTAAATGTTTTTTTAATGGATCATAGCTGTTTTACTATTCTGACAATAAGAAATCGATTTAAAAGCAAATCTAATATTGAAAGTGCTAAGCTTAGTGGTCGTCCGCTAGTAATGAGGTTTTGCAAAATATGTGCACTCTGAAACTGTTCGGAAATTTTTACATGAAGGTGGTTACAGCTCACATATGGCTAGCCGAAAACCATTGTTATCTGGGTGTATACTCTGTAATTCGAAACGAAAAAGATGTTGCCGAATTTGCGTGCTAATGCATTTTCTTTTGTTTCGAATTACGTAGTAGACCCACTGATATCAATTGGAAGAAACGAATTTCGTATGAAAAAAAGTTTGATAACGAGTGAAGTAGCTTTTGGAATCAGGTGATGTTGTAAGGTGAGAGCAAGTTTAATTTTTTTTCAACCAAATGGGCATTCCAGAGTATGGCGAAAGCCAAACACGAAATATGAAGAAAATAATATGTCACCAACAGTAAAGTATAGTGGTGCGGGAGTTATAGGCTGGGTCTGTATGTCCGCTTCGGGCATTGGTGACCTCGTTTGAAAGAAAATCACCCTTACCATGAATAAAATGTGTGAAATATTTACTGTGAACAAAAAATGGTGAAGAAAATTATCAATTAAACTACAAATGTTGTGGGCCTTAATAATGTCCCAGATTTTATATGGGATTGAAGTTTATTCTGGAACGTGCGGTATATATATTACTCGTTTACATCGGGTTGTTAATATATAATTGTACGCTTTGTTTTTAGTGTTCGTCGTCGAGACCACATATCTGGTTTTGTTCACAGATTTCTAGGGTGCAATTTTAATGAATTTATTAAGTACAGAAATCTTCTATTGTTTTATAAAATTATTAAGAGTTCTAATGCCTTATCGTTATATGAGTCATTCATATTTTCGCGCTCTACCAGAAACTCTCAGATTATTTTTTCTAGAATTTGTTCATCTTTTTTTGAGAAATCTTTTATTATCAGGGTTTCGCGGTAGTGGACATTTACCACATCAGTTACGTGTCTTCTCTCATTAAAACAATGTATTTCGTTTGAAACTTTTAAAGTTATATTCTTTATGATTACTGGTGTCTCTCTAAAGAAAAAATTTAATTCAATTTATGAAAATGGAAAAACAGAAAATGAATAGTTATACTTACAAATGTGTTTGCCAAAGGTAAATCAATAATTGTATACACAATCAATTCTCATATTCCATTTCATAGAAATTTAAGTTAAATAGCTGATGTTAATAATGATCTCTACCCCAGTAGATAGACATGGGTGCTGATGAAGTGCGTGGCTGCACAGATAAATATCGGTATTTCCCCCAGCTAATAAAGTCTAGTTTAATTTTTCTTCTCTTCTTTAGATACTCACATTAATTAATAAAAATATTTCATTCAATAAGAATTGAAATTACTGAACTCAAGCCTGATTAAGAAATTATCTCTGATTAAAATTCACTACAGTTCAATTAAATCTAAAAATGTCTCATTTAATTCAATTTATTTTAATTTCTACTGTTGGCTACTGATGGGACCTTTACTTTGTATTTATCTTTTTTTTTATATTAATTACTTATGTTATCTTTGGTTGGGGAGCTGATTTTATGTTGGAATAGTAAATCGTTAATCTTAAGAATCAATGAATTGTTGTGGTATGAATTTAATTTAATTAAAAATATTATATACCTAGTACCTAAGGTATTTTTTTACTGTTATGTAATATTATATAATTGGCCTTGAAGGCTTTGTATTACTTTGTAAATAAATAGTATACTGACACAACAACAACTACTTTTGTCCCCCCAGAATACTGAGCTCTCTTAATATTTTTCTTTATTGTTTTACCTATGAAGAATGTCTGATTAACTTTCGTTATTATTTCTTAAATATAATTGTTTTAATAGTTATTATATCGTCGATTGGTTTCTGTTGGAATATTATGTAATCCGAATCGAACGGAAATGTCTTCGAAATGCAATGTTAATAACATACAAATTCGAACAGTTTTCGTTTCGAATCGAATTACATAATAACCGCCCTGGTTTGCTGCAGACATAATGTATTTTGAATATACTGTGCCGCAAACCAGAAACCAACCGACGATATGTATGTGCATAAAATAAATATTTTGTTTTTCGGAACAAATAAAAATTTAAATTTGGTTTCAATGTGCAGTTTGTGCCTATACTTAAGTCCAGCAGTGTATATATATGTAAGTAAATCTAACACATATCCATACATATCCGTCGCTCATTTACTCAAACAACGTCATAACTCAAAAAAAAAAATAGTTTGCCAGAAAACGAGCTTGAAGTTTTCAATTTACACACAATTTAATGGAAAAAGAAAAGTTTATTTTACTCTCAAGAGTTGAGTAAACAAGATATTTTTATGAAATATTTACACAATATGAAAAACGATGAGGATTGATTCTGCATCACTAATTCAAAAATTCATTTTTTTTTTCGAGTTATGACGTTCTTTGAGTAAATGAGCGACATGTGCCTCAATATATGGATGCGTACTTATGTACAGTTTGTCAAAAATATCTTTGCACAGTAAGAAAAAGTTTGAAATGTTAATTTCATTCAAGAATTCTAACAAAAAATTCTTAAAATAACTGTTTTTTCTTTCCACATTCCGTTACTGTACTTTTTTACGACTCTAAAGCTGGATTCACCCATTGTTTCGGAACAAAATTTTTGTCCGGACAAAATTTTTTTTATATGTAGTTTGACGTTTCTCTTTTTGAGAGAGAGAGAGAAGAAGAGAACAAATTTTGTTCGGAACATTTTCTACTTGAATTGGTTTAATTTTAATTTTTGTCCGGACAAAATCGAACTGAGCTGCCAACTTTTTTAATTTTTCAGCCAAAGTTGAACTGAGCTGCCATATCATGTTATATGAATAATAAAAGCACAGAGTGTACTTGTATTTATTACAATAGAAGTAAAGAAAAATTAAGAAAAACATATCGACGTGTATGGAGTTGAACGAAGCCACTGCAGTAAACAATTAAAAAGATGTGTATGACACAGCAAATTGTAATCATTTGCCGCTGTGCTGCCACTTGCAAAATTAATACTCATCGTTTACACACGTGTTTCATATGGTAGCTTTGATTTTCCAGACAAAATGTTCGAAATGGATGAATCGTCTTGCAAAACACTCTCAGTAAAAAAAATATTCTCCAAACAAAACTTTTGTTCCGAAATAATGGGTGAATTCACCTTAAGTCCAGCGTGACCGTTTGACCGACTAAAGTGGCAAATTGCCACTTTTTCGACTGCCTTGCCACTTTTTTTTCTCCCTTTTTTTAGAGTGAATTATATAAAAATACATTAAAAATAAAAAGTAAAATGTAGTTTTCTCGTTTTTTTTTAATTTTGCCCCTTTTTTTGATAAATCCCCTTTTGGTGCCACTTTTTGAAAAATGTCATCGGTCACCCTGCTTAAGTCGCGAACACTTTTCAAATAGACACACACATTACAACAACAAGAACAAAAAAAGATGGTGTCTCAATGAGAGAGGTGTCATAAAAATCTTTGCATAATGAGTGCAGACAACAACAAATACGTTAATTTTCTGTGAATTTTTTGCATTCGGGTTTTTTATGAGTGAGTTGGAATGTGAAAGAGGTAACATATCATTTATTTATGTAGTGATTGTCTTACATGCAACAAGTGGCCAAATATTTAATTGTAAAAATGCCAGGAAAACGAGTTTCAAAAAATATAATACAATTAGTGTATTTTAATTATTATAAAGGAAAGTAAGCTAGGGAAATCGCTGATATGTTCTCCCTTAAAATTAGAACATTCTACAACATCATATCTCGTGCTGAGAAAGAAGGAAGACTTGAATTAAAGGTTTCTCCAGGCAGACCAAAAAAAGTGACGCGAAGAATTGAAAGCAAAATAATTAAAACTATTTATGACAAGCCGCAATCCAGCACAAGAGGATTAGCTCTTCAAGTGGAAAATGATTATGGCCTAAGTATATCACATGAAACGGTACGAAATGTTCTAAAAAAATATAAATATTCTTCACGAGTGGCTAGGAAAAAACCATTGCTCTCAGTGCAAAATATTGAAAAACGACAAAGGTTTGCCGCAGAGTATCTTTCACTCCCTCCAGAGTACTGGGATGACGTTATATTCTCTGATGAGACAAAGATAATGCTGTATTATCATGATGGCCCACAAAAAGTTTGGCGGAAGCCCTTGACAGCATTAGAAAATAAGAATTTAATTCCTACAGTAAAATTTGGGAAACTGTCAGTAATGGTATGGGGTTGTATATCTAGCAAGGGAGTTGGTGAAATCAGGATTTTGGATGAAATAATGACGAAAGAAATTTATCTTGATGTTTTAAAAAACGAGCTGGTCGCCAGCATTCGAAAATTCGGTTTTATTGACCCAGAAAACTCGAGTAAGTTCAAGTACAAATATTATCAAGATAATGACCCCAAACATAAATCTTATTTATGTAGGTCGTTGTTATTATATAACTGCACCAAAGTTATTGATACCCCTCCCCAAAGTCCTGATATCAACCCTATCGAAAATTTGTGGGTCCATCTGAAGAAAAAGGTCGCCACCGAATAAAAATGAATTGATAAGATTCATCAAAGAAGAGTGGGAAAAAATTCCCTTAGAATATAATATCCCAAAGCTTATTAGTTCAATGTGCAGACGTTTGCAGGCAGTACTTGATGCCCAAGGTGGACACACCAAATATTAGCAACTAACAAGCCGAAAATTAATGTTAAGCTAAATATTTTATTAATTGTGCAAAATTTTTTTTGACAGTATGGAAATTGAATTGTTTTAATTTTTTAATGTACATTACAATACATTTATTGAAATTTAAGTTTTTTTTAGTTTATTATATTAAAAAATATATATTTATAAAATATATCTAAAAAAAAAGTAAATTAATGGTTATTTTATTAGAAATCAGTGTTTCTTTTCAATTTTGTTAGCATTTCCTTTAATTGCAAAGATTTTTTTGACAAACTGTACATACATATGTACATATTTTTTCATACACATTAGCAAGGACTTAAAACCATTTCCAGGTTTATGCGTTGTTTGAATCAACGGAATTTAGCAAATAACTATTTACCTAAATATCACAAAGGATACCTATATCTGTGCGTACGTACCAGGATTATTGACAGCACAACACACATGCATTTTTTTGCATTTTTATGTGTAATGCATATATATGTATATATATATATATATATATATAAATACATAAGGATATGTGTACGATACATGCATGTATGTATGTATATACAAACGTGAGTATTTACTATCAATGTTGATCTAGGTAAACAAGGTAAACCATTACAACAGCGTCGGATACGCCTTGGTATAAATATGTATGTATGTATATAATTTGGAAAAAGATGAAAAAGGAGCACGTGTCGTGAAATATTCAATTGAACAAATGTCTCACATAAATATAATTTAATTGAATTCTATTTACTTTTAAATATGTACATACACATCTAAGTATATTTTCAGATAATAAATATTTAAAAAAATGTACTCACAGAAATAATTTACAATATTTTTAACTTCAAAACTTAACTAGCGAACTAGCGTACACTTTCAACTCCAAGTTTTGCTGGCTGATTGTAATAACTGTTTTTATTTAAAATTTATTTTGTTTATTTTTTTAACACAGAGTATATTAAATACGCTAATAAAAGATAATAGTTTTAAAGAATTTTTCCACAAAACGTTTTATATTCAACTGGTCTTATCACTGTACGAAGGAAACTATTATAGATAGCCAAGTATTTATTTCACAGTTTAATTTATATTTTGTTGCTTGAATTATTCTTCTTACTTCAAATTGTTCTTTTTTATTACATACTACCAAATTGATTCAAAGCCACTTGTCAAAATCACTAAAACAATAAATTATCCGCGTTTCAGTTCCATTTTGTATCAATGAAGCCCGTCTGGTTTTTACTACTTTTTAATTCGGGTATATTTTATTTTCCCAGTCACAGCAACCGTTAACTGTCAATTATATACGCTTACGCTTTAGGACAAAAAGAGACAACACTTTTTTTAATTTTAAACTGCATGCATGCAAAACGCCGACAATGCATTTTTTCTTTTTAACTTTTTTTCCTTCACTGTTACACAAATTATTTCGTATCTATTTAATGCGTTATTGTACCAATATTATTTTATTACTTTGTAAAAGTATTTTTAACCAATTTTTTAATGAAAAATTTCAATTACTAATATTGTAATCACGATACTTTTGTGATTGGACTAAAAAGATAATGGGACATTGTGAGACCAGGGCTGCCAGAAGATTTTGCTGAAAAGTCTGCACTTTTTTGAAAAATCGTCGGCATTTTCAGCATATTAATTTCGCAAGGCAAATACATAGTCTCAACTATCAGTTTAAAAACAGAAAAATTAAACCGAAAGATGAAAGAAATATAGAAAAAATAAAGAAATATTTCATTCTTTCACCTAAAAGAATCATTCAGTTGAAGTAATTCATTCAAGCATGACACAAGCCTACTGTTTGTTATATATTCCTTATTGTTTTAAGCAGCGAATGAAATAACAAATGACTTTTCGGTGCAAGTAAAAATGTTGTAGTCCTCTACTTTCTACTTTCCTATCTCGTCCATACACTAGAGATACTTCAAGAAAAACTACCATGTCTAAAACATGACTAACATCCCACTATATCGTTGCCAAATAGCAAAAATGTGGTTTGAAAACTTAGTTGACGGATTTAAAGTTGGTTTGATCAAATTTTGAGATTTTTTTTTACCTAAAATCGGCAAATAGGCATCTGTTTATTTTTCTAATGAAAAAATCGCCAAAATGCCCAAAAATCGGCACTTTTGGCAGCCCTGTGTGGGACGTCATCCACGAGAAAAAATTGTGATTATTGCCACTGAAATATTGAAAAATTCTAAGCATGCCAGATGTTTATTTATATAGTGTAATTTTTGGTCAGAATTTCTAACGCTGCAGTTTCGCTTTCAATTTCATCACACATACTGTGTGTCAAAATTCCTTGAAATTGATAGCTGTGACACAAATTGATAGTCAATTTCATTTTATACATGCTTCATTCAATTTGCTGCTTTGACCAGCTGTTCAAATTGAAGATAAAATTGCCAAATAAATAGATAGGTGAAATTGCAAGTAAAAGAAAGAGTAAAGTGCATCATTATTCACGGTCAAAATGCATGACCTGCGTTATAATAATATTAGTGAAATTTTGTCTGTATGAGTCACACCGACGTTGCTTGAAGCAAAAATGTATTTTTTTTTGCTCATACATGTATGCAACACAAACATAGCGAGATAAGGTACTCAAAGCAGTAGGTTATACATCGACCTGTCAAATTCTAAACGTAAAAAGTGTTTGTATGTAGTTTGAAAATTGTGTTGCACTTAGCTTATCGTCGGTTGGTTATTGGTTTGCCGCAGTAATAATGTATTTTTAATATCTTTGCGGCATGCGATGACATGCCAATTTAGTACTCTCTATTCCTTTCGCTAAACTATTTTATAAAGTGGCACCACTGACTTTGCAAGAGCAAATATGGTAAAAATTGACAGTATTGACAATTAAAAAACGTCTTTTTAAAAAAGGAAAGTTAGGAAAAAGTGAAGTGAAACAGTTTTTAATTAAAAGTGATATAGTGAGTAGTATGTAGCGTTATGGTTTGATGAGCAAAACGTTTGAATAAGGAAGCGTTTATGTATGTTCTAAAAACTATTCAACACGAGCTAAAAGTTTCAAGGAGATACAGAGCAATTCCAACTACATGTTATAAAACTACCCGCCGCATTAAAATTACTTGGCCAATGTGGATATAAACATCAAATTGAGAGAATACTACGTTCCAAGCATATGAAATTTGATTTAGCTGCAGAAGGGACACAAGAGGTAAAAAAAGCCTGTTTCAACAGGTGTGGCATTCCTGGGGGTCTACTGTGTAATTTGAAACGAAAGAAAAAGCTTTCGAATTGGTATGTTTATAACATGTACATTCGAAAGCATTTCCTTTCGAATCGAATTACAGATTAGACCTCCTGGTGTGATTGGAGCAGTAGAAGGTACTCACATACAAACGGTAAGATCGGCCAAAAACAAGTTCACTTCATGTTTGTACACCATATTTGTCATTTAGTTATCTAGTTCAGAACCATTTTTGAACATTTAAATTTCTATTTGCAATGCAGTGATGCATTTACGAACAGACCCTACCAACCGTTCGATTCCGTAGCATTTTACTTTCGCATCGTAATAGAGAGTAATCTCCCAGAGCAAAAGTTCAAAAGCAAATTTAGCCACAATTTTCGCACCCACAGGGTTTTTAAGACAAAATATAATTTCGAAATTATGCCTCTCCTTTAGGAACACTTTGATAAAAATAAATTCTCTTCCTGCAAAAAATGTTATACGATTTTATTTTACATTATATAATACTATTGCAGGTCCAAATAAATGTGACACAAATAAAAGATTAACAAGCTCTACAGTCCAAATTGGTTGGATATGAAAAGTTTTATGAGAATATTTTTCAATTGCCTTCAAATGAAGCAGAATGCACTGTAGAACGATTGTATAATGACGAACAGTCATTCCAGAATAAATATATATCTATGATAATCACCCTTATCGGGAATAAAAGTTCACGTGAAATGTGTTCCCTTTCCCTAAAATTATGATCACCAATGTTCGCGTTGTTGTTGTGTCAGTATACTATTTTCTAATCTTGTTCACGGGAAATATTTCAAGTGAACAAAATATTCGCCTTTTATTCCCGATAAGGGTGAATATTAAAATCTTTAAAAAGTTCATTTTTAATTATACTTTTGAATTAGATGGTTAGTTGGTGGTTGCTTGTTGGCACCACCACTCAAGTGCAAGATTTTATTATTTTTTAAATATACATACATATCGTCACCTTAAATGCAAACGGACTAACTACAAAAAATTCGAAATATAGTATTTGATTGATTATGGTTCATTATATCAAATTACATGTTCACGCAAATATTTATATTTAGACCTCTGCGATTAAAAATTACGACTTTATTAACGAATTATTGTTTTACTTTGCAAAGATTGTATCACCTGAACTTGTTTCTTCCTTTACATGTAAAAAAGGTGGTAGGTCATGCCTTACTTATGTCTCAGATAAACTATTGTGTGGAAGTATACTCTGGATGTAACTTGGGTAATTTGAACAGAATAAGGCTTCTTATAAATAAGATTGTGAGATTTGTCTTTGGCCTTAGGATTAGGGCACATGTTTCGAATTACATACAAAACTTCCTTAACTTAAAATTTGATGACTATTTGAAATTTCGACTACTTATTTACCTTTTTAATATTATAAAAAATCAAAGGCCTACTTTTATTGTTGAATCAATTTCGTTTATTAGGTCGACAAGAAATCCTCAGATCTTCATACCTCGTATTTACAACTCTATTTATGAAAAATCATTCGTAGTACGTGCAGCTCGCCTATGGAATTGCCTACCTAGAAACTTACGTCACTTTGCTATGTCTAGGTTATTACTGCAGCGGCGATTAATAAATTATTTTAACACGAGAATTGTCTAGCTAATTTTATTGGGTCTACAGTTTTGTAAAACATTGCTAAACTGTTTAACTGTAAAAATTGTTCAACAAATTTTTATAAATATATAAGCGCTTAACAAACCTGAAATATTTTTAGTGAATTATGCAGTACATATTGTGTATATATCATGAATTTGTACAAAATTCTATCATATAAGTCCATTTCTTTGATCTCGTGCGTATTGTACATATCATAAATGTATGCATATTGTATTAATATAAATATAAATTAATTTAGTTATTTTTTGATTTTTAAACTATTCATAGTACGTTACAGTTCTTATCAAAACCTTGTAATAAATTTAAATGGCCAATAGGCCACATGTATTACATTAATGGAATAAATGAAATGAAATGAAATTCAAACGCTCGTAATTACGAATGCATCTATTTTTTATTGCAAAGAACAGTGTGACCAGATTTTAAAATAATATTAAGCTAAATCACGTTTGAAAAAAAGCTAAAATAAGCTAAAAAGTTACATTTTAGGCTAGAAAATAAAGCTAAACTTTTTTCCACTTCTTTGATCACTTTTCAATAGTTTCTTATTGCTAAACTAACGTTACACAAACATATTTGAAATTATTTTTATTATTAATTATTATATTTTAGATCAATGATAAGCAAACACATACATCTCTAATGTAAAAGAGAGCAAATTGCATACTTGTACGAATGTACGTGTAAAAAAGAGCATAACAAAGTGCCCACGGGCGGCCTTTTGATGATCAATGTTTTAGATTTAATGAAGAACAAAACAAAAACTTCCCCAAAATAATTTTAAAATGTTTTTAAAAATGTAAAAATGTTTTTAAAAATGTAAAAACATTTATACTAAAATACGAAAGCTTTTTAAGTGAATTAATCAGTGATGGTATTTTGGTGCGTTTTGGGTATTTTTGGTGCTTTTTGCCTCTTCATAAACGCGAAATTTTGGTTAATACCCTTTTTTAAAAAGCGGCTATTTACAGTGCTTTTTAACAATTTCTCACAGTTCTTTTGGTGCTTTTTTTGTAAAATTAAAATATTTTTAATTTTAATAATAGCAGCATATCTCTTTAATTAATTCTCTGCATAATATTTGATTGATAGTAGTACGCAATAAGCATTTGTTCAAGTTTACACAAATATTTAATCATCCTAGAACAATTGACAGGATGAGGTTGTCAATAGCAGTCAGTTGTTTTAGACAACGGGTAGCCAAATCCCAATTTTTTGGTATCGTATTGACGTGTTGTCAATGTTGACAACTGGAATAAGGGTGAATATCGCAAAAAAACAAAAACTTTTAAGCTAGTTAAGAAAAAAGTGTTGCTTTTAATGCATTTTGCATGTGTAAATGATTTTTCAGTAACATCTTTATCCTAAGCTTCACTTACCAAATTACTAACACAGATCATATAATTACTAACATTTTGAAAAATTAATATAATTAATATTAAATATTTTGAGACAAAAACTTGAAATTATATAATAAGGTTTTACACCCCAAACTCTCCTTTTTTTAAATGGCTTAAATGTATTAAAATTAGAAAAAGTGTTGGTGCTTTTTTACCCTCTTTTTCGTATTTTTTTCCGCTTTTTACCCTTTTTGCAAAAGCTTAATGTGCTTTTGCTCTTCTTAGAGATATCATCACTGGAATTAATGCTATTTAAGGTAAATAAAGTGAAATAAAGTCATAAGTAAAGATTTTGCTCTTATTTATCGACTACTTGAAATACAAGGACATAATTGAGCCACACTGCATTGGTTATAAGCCCATATAGACTTATTCCAGAATTAATTGAGTAATAATGCCATTTTGGCTTAATACTTATGACTTTATTGAGGTGGCCCGACGAAAATCGGTACATAGTGTTATCCAGGCTTAAGGCTATTTCAGGTTTTTGTTTTAAGTTAATTGATGCCGCTGAAGGAACGTTCAACTCAAGTCAAATAATTTTATACCCAAAAAACTCAAAAAGTGTTTTGACCACTAATATGAATTTAACTTTTTCCATTGGAATTCTAACCATTCTGCCATTATCTACTATTTTTCTTCTTTCCATTTCTGTTATAAAATTGTCGTATAATTTACATTTTGTATTTTTTGTAAACTATTTTGCAATGCTAAAAAATTATAATTTTTATAAGTTGTTTATGTTTTGAATATATTTTAGAGAACACGCAATTTAGACTAAAAAAGGCTAAAAAAGCTAAATGACTTTTTAAAAAAAGCTGAAAAATAAGCTAAGAGCTAAATGAAAATTTTAAGGCTAAATCTGAAACAAATAAGCTAAATTTAGCTCAAAATAAGCTAATATGGTCACGCTGGCAAAGAACGTAACTAACATAAAAGCTTAAATATAACTAAAAAGGAAATAAACCGTTAAAAACATATAAGTATCCATTCTATAAGTAAATTTCAAAGAACATTTTCAAGAACACTTTATTATTGTCTTTGAAATGTTTTTTGTTTCTCCTGTAACAAATATAAAAGTGTAGTTACGTCCGTTTGCATCTAAGGCGACGATATGTATGTATGTACATGTCAATATGTATAAAAAAAGTTTTATGTTTATCAGTTACAGAAATTGATAACTTTCATAGGGAAAATATCAGTTTTGTAAAAGTAATTTTAAGATTGCTAAGTTTTCTTAGATTTACTCAAAATCAAAAATTGTTCCTTTGACAGATTTTTGAAATAAACGATTCAATTAGAGCTAATATTTCATCGTTTATTTTAGAATATTTTCGTTTCTTGTGTCACACATTTAAGTATTTGTGTTATGGAAACATCTTTTTAAGCGACAAAGAAAAAGGTTGAACAGAATTTAACTTTGCAGCGCGAAAGTTGCCGCCAATTCATCTTAATTTCAACAAACAATTAAAAATTGGTACCTAGTTTCATTTTTAAATGTTTTATTTGATTATATATACCGTTTACATTTTAAATATAAAAATTATTCCGTGTTTTATTCTCACACATACATAAATTAACTAAATTTATTCATATGCCAACAAAAAAAAATATATAAAAAATCAATATACATATTTCATTATTTGAAAATAAAAGAACTAAGAGTTAGAAATATATAATAATCATAGATCTTCTCGCATTTGCAAGAAAAATGTTTTATGGTGCAGAAAGTACAAATTAGATGACATGTATTTTTTTTAATAATCTAGGATTAAATCCTATTAGACTTTCTTCTGTGTTTGCAAAATCGCTGTGACAAGTTTGAGTGAAAATTATATATCAACTTTTTAAACTTTTCTTTTAATTGCTTTTAGTGTTGTTTTCTTTTAATTTTATATGTTACCAGTTAATTTTTGCTGTTTAGGTTAATTAAAATACAATTAATTTCTCTTTAATATTTTCATTTAGTTTGCATTTAAATATAATTTAACAGTTATATTAACTTTCTATTTTCCATAATTTTTTAACATTAGAATTAATTGTGTTCAATAAATGTTTTTGTTTGTTTGTTTGTAGTTCCTTTGCTATTTATTTATTATGATTCAGATTTTATATTGAAAATTAATTATCTAATAAAAAATATTCCAAGGAGAACTTTTCAAATACAGGAGCGTATCTTAGCAGAGTTATTTTTTTTTGCCTCACTTGTACAACAATTAAAATGAACCTCTTTGTTGCGGCTGGTAATTAGAAGGCTTTTGTTAATGATGGACTGACATTTCTTTACTGCTACTGCTGTTGGTGATGATTAAAACGAAGAGCTTTATATTTTGGTAACACGGTTGTTCTATTTATTGTTTCTTCTAGATAGGATCGTTTTCCGTAAAAATAATTTTAGTTTATTTTTCACATTTGAATCTCGAGATATAGTATACTTTTCTTTTACAAGATTAAGCTAAAATACTTCACACGTGCTTTTCCTTTTTATTTCATTATTTTAAACTCAAACAAATGTTACTATAATTTTGTTTTGCTAATACGGACTCTGTTGTTGTAGAAGTAATGAAGCTTAAAAACCGTGTACTTTTAATTGGTCAGGCTTGGCTAGACCAGCCTTTGTCAACCATTGGCAAATATTTTCACGTTGATCTCCCTGGAGTTGCAAAACTTCTCCGTATTCGGGATGTTCAATTACTGTGCCATTACATGCAAATTCCTTAAAATATAATAATGGCAATAATTACAAATACAAAGTCATATCGGCATCAAATTTCGTAAATACAAACCTTTTTACATGATCGTACAATTTTCTTTAAGTCATATTCTGCAGATAAACCCTGTACAGTAGTTAATGTTTTGCGACCATTACGCTGCTGAATTCTTATATGCACAAGGCCGTCTTGTACATCATCATCGGCGCCCTTGATTGCATCAGCAAAGGGGTCTATAAGATGAATAGAACAAATTTCAATATGCATTATTATTAAATAAATAAGTACTATCTATTTGTCTAAATGGATACGAAAATTTAGTTAAAAAGCATATCACTCATTTACTCAAAGAACTTCGATAACTAAAGAAATCAAATACTTATTGAATTTATTTTAATATAAGTAGCATCTGCTATAAAAATGCAAAAAAATCGTAGTTTTTATGAAATAAGTCATTGCTAATGGTACGAATGGTACCATTGGAAGCGGTTTGAAAAAATTTGTCAGATGATGTACTTTTCATTAATATTTATTTTGTCCTGGGAGAAAACATGCAAAAACTTCAAAAGTAGACCTTTTTTAAACACTGTCCAGGGAGTCCCCATTTAAAAGACCAAATATTTGATTTGAGAGGTGAAATTAGTTTCATGTGTAAATGGTAGGTTAATGGAAATAGAAAATTTTATTTGCTTTCAAGAGTTGAGTAAACAAGATATTTGTATATTTTTACAGTGGACTTAAGTATAGGCACAAACTGCACATTGAAACAAAATATTTATTTTATGAACATATAATAGCTATAAAACAATTATATTTAAGAATTAATAATACAAATTAAACAGGGGTCTACTCTTTCGAATTCGAAATCATTTGCTTTCGTTTCGAATTACATACATAGTAGACCCCCAGATTTTCTTCACAATCAAGACAATAACGAAAAATATTAAAAAAGCTCAGTTTTCAGCTGACAAAAATAAATTAAAATTAAAAGATTAATTTTAGCCGTGTTGGAACAACAATTTAGTTAAATGTGTATTTTTTTGCCGTTAGAGTGTGCAAAAGGAAATATTGTATTTGTAAGTACATTTTTTTTGGCCTTTTTGTTGGTTTGGGATATATTGTCCCTTTGCACTCAAAATCCCGATGGGTCAAAAGCGAAAAAAATCCTATTGGAATAATATATCCCAGGATAATTCAAGGACTACGGATAAACTAACAATGCAAAACACTATTAAATTACGTGTATTTTTTAAATATGCAAAAAGATTTTTCATTTATATCGCTATTTCGCTAAAAAAAATTTCGGATCAAAACGAGTTAAAATCAACTCAACAAAATTGTTTTCTTACCCCTTTTTCTAACAATGGGTCCAAAATTAAGTGAAACTACAGAATCTAAGCGGAAGATTATTATACACTTAAAAAATCAAGGTCAATCTTCAGCCGAGATTGGCGAGTTAATGGATCGTAGCTGTTCTACTAGACCATTGATCATCAAAAGGCCGCCCGTGGGCACTTTGTTATGCTCTTTTTTACACGTACATTCGTACAAGCATGCAATTTGCTCTCTTTTACATTACATATGTATGTATGTGTTTGCTTATCATTGTCTTAGACAATAAAGTATGGTGGTGCGGGAGGTTTGGCCTGGGGCTGCATGTTTGTTCCGGGCATTGGGGAAATCGTATTTATTAATGGAATAATGGATAAATTTGTTTACTTTGACATTTTGAAGAAAAATGACAAAAAAAGTGCAAAGAAATTTAATGTACGTGGTTCATTCACATTCCATCACTACAATAACCCGAACAATTCAGCTCTTGAAGAGAAGATGTGGCTTGCGTATAACACCGCACACATTTTGCCACATCCTCCTCAATCCCAAGACCTAAATCCTATCAAGTATTTGTGGGAGGAATTCCGAAAACGCACCACTTCAAACAAATGTGACCTTAAATCAGCGTTGTCTGAAGAACGATTTAAAGTAATATAACACAAAAATTTAAATATTAAGCAAAAAATTATTCCCTGCCAAATATTAAGCCTAGTTTCTACCTGGTTTTTCCTTTGATAATAATGATTGTGCCTATACTGTCCCCCAGAATACTGAGCTTTTTAATATTTTTCGTCGTTTTACCTGTGAAGAAAATGTTTAATTTTCATTATTATTTCTTAATATAATTGTTTTATAGCCATTATATGTTTATAAAATAAATATTTTGTGTTTCGGAATACATACATAAAAAAATACATTTGGTTTCAATATGCAGTTTGTGCCTATACTTAAGTCCATGACTGTATGTACGTATAATAAAACCCAAGGAAGTCACCAATTGCTGACTCATCAGTAGATATTTTTTCATTTCAACAGAGAATAAATAAATCTAAAATAATTTCTATCAATATATGATAAATAAAATATTTTTGTATTCTATTTAAACTTTTAACACTATTGTTTGACAAATTTTACACCTAGAATCCAAGTGCGCTGCACTGTTCTGCCAGAAACATAGAAGCAGAGCAGAGTAAAAATTGTACAGCCATTTTATGCACAGAACCCACTAACCTAACCTATTACCATGCCACCATGTCGTGATTTCTATTTTCTTTTGTAATATCAACTTTCACAAATTCAACTTCATGTTTTTGTTAAATATAGCACTATGATTTACTATATAACTTACCAAATGTATTTAAATTCTGGATGGACATACGATATTAAAAAAAAATACCAACAGCCAAAAAATAAAAAGCGTGCTTGACGTATTATTCCTTCTGCGAAGTTTAAGGTTTGCTCCCTTTTTTATATGGATGTATGAAAATATAGTATAAGAATTTATTTTTGCGCTGTTGAATACAAAATATAAATTATTAGTCGAATTTTATTAATATTAAGTAACTTAAAAAGAAAGTCGAATTTTTATAGTACACGAAGAATTGAAAATCCAATGGAATTTAGTTTTTTTATATATTTCACAAATATTGTATTCTTCTGGATTCTCAATTTTACACGAACAAAAAACCAAATTGTAATTTTTATTTTTTTGTATTCACCAGCACAGAAATATTCGAACGCGTAGAAATGTATTTGCAACTTTTGAAGAAATGTCCGAACAAATAAATGCCTAATTTGTCAAACAATCGAAATGTATGATGAAACAACTGTGAAAAAAATCTCTGCGAACAGAGGCGTTTGTGTTCTTGTACCCAATTCAGTTGGTAAAAAAGTGATAAATATATTAATTTGCAAGAAGTTTGCTAGTTGTCTCGCATGTTCAAAAATATGATGCCAGATGTGCTAGAAAATGTAATATAAATTTTGAACATGAATTGTGGATGGTGACAAAGTACATCCAAGGCCTATTTATCAGGTCAACGCAATCGTTCTGATGATATTCTGTGTTTTCGTGTTTGTGTGTGTTTCTGACAACTTAAACATAAAGTTGTTTTTTGTATTGCTGTGTTTTTGTAGAGTTGCGTTGACCTGATAAATAGGCCTTGAGTACATCCAAGGCGAATTCACATAAGGTGGTCTTAATTCACCAGCTGACATAGCTTCTCTGTTGTCAAATCAACCAAAACGTTAGGAAATATTTTGACAACAGGAAATTTTACACTAACAAATATACAAGGCGAATACGCAGAGTTGCAAATTAAGACCACCTTGTGTCAATTCGCCTTGAGTACATCAATGTAGAGTGCCTTGGCACCACAGAAACAAGTTGTGGCAAAATTATCGACGGCGGCGGCGTGCCGAGAGAATTTTCCGCGGCTAAAATAATCATACGAAAATTTAAAGAGTAAATTAAAAATTTATTTTTATAATTCTTTCTCCGAAAATATACGATTTTGGCTTTTTGAGCAGAAACAATGTAGGCTGGCCTCGACCCGCTGTAACCGGCTGAATAAATTAACAACTGGCGGCGGTGCGCCGGCACATCTTCACTGAACTCCTCCTAAATGGCTGGATTGATTTGAATGATTTTTTTTATGCGTTTGGCAATTTGGGTGGCTCCAGGTTTGCAGATAAATGTATCGAAAAATCGTCGAAATCCCAATAAAATAAAAAATAGTAATACTCAAAATATCGAATAAATCAAAATGTGTTTTTGTTTTAAAGATGTATACATATATTTAGGAAACAAAGACATAACAATTCATGTTCATACATGAATTTTACACGAAGCTGTTGGCTTTGTTTTCACTGCTCAGAACTTTGTTCACTTCAGTGAGAAAATTATGAAAAATATTGCCAAAGTAGCAAATCCAAGTTTTGGTTTCAGTATCTACTTTGATGGGCGAAATCATGATACAATTATACTAGGTACATGCACGACTACAACAAAATTCCAACACCAAAAAACACATGTATTTTGTTGGTATAAACCATGATACAATAATATAAAGGTACAACCATGATACAATTATACTAGGTACATGCACGACTACAACAATTGGAATTTTGTTGTATTTGTTGTTATAAACAAACGATAAATTGTCAGAAACAAATGTCTTTTGTTTATAAAAAATTGCAATTACAGGGAAACTAAAGTACAATTACAGACGCGGCATTCCTGCATGATTATAGTTATTCAGTGTTGCCATTCTGTGTGTAGTTAAATAGTGTGTAATTTCTACTCACATGTGTAGGCCATGGAATTAAATTCTTGTATGTCTGTGAAATTCTACTTTGGGTTCTATTTGTATTTATTTTTCTTTTAATTTTAACCTACACAAAAGATGTGTAGTGTAATTTTCTTCAATGTTTAATTGCAGACACAGCCTTGTGTAAATTCATTGGCAACACTATAAACATTTTATTCACACACATACACTAACATTTTTGCAGCTTGTAAACAAAGTTTGACATTTATCTGCAATGTATACAGTAACAGGCTGGGCTTGTGCATGTACCTGTTATAATTGTATCATGGGTACAACCATTCTCTCTTTTTGTCGCCATATTAACCTTCTGACGTATATGCCGACTGTTTTTTACTCTCAAAAATAATGCTACCGTATTCATTTGTAAAATCCGAGCTTTTTGTTTACTTTTTTGACTGTTATGCTTTTTAATTACAAAAATTTTTTAAAATAAAAATATTGAAAAATTTCTCACTTTTGCATTAAAAGTTATTAAATAGATATTAATATACATATATATATATAATAAATATTTGTGATTTGTGGAAAAAAATAAATATTGAGCAATGAGATGCATATACCCCAATTGCAGTAATACCAGGGATTCAAGCAAAGGAACGAATGTCAAGTTTTTTCAATTTCCTATAACATGAACTTTATTACATATTGTATCACAATTATGTAATCATACCCTATTGTAATATTAAAAATCAGAGTGCATAAATAAATATAAGCCACATTGCGCCATTAAAACTGCTTTAGAACTATTTTTTCGATTTTCAGACTTCAGTCTAAAAGAGATGTTAACAAGACTAATTATCTAACATGTTATATATTATTTTGCTAGTCTTAAAAACTGCAATTAACAAGAAATTAAGTGACTTGTATTTCTCAAGATGTTTTTTTTTAATTATTATTCAATTTTTATTACTACGAGTAGTAGTGCTGACTTATCATCTTTAGCGTCATCATCATTGCAGAGTAAATAAAGAAAAGCGTATGTTTGGGATTTTAAAGTTTTAATAACATACGTTCAAACATTTTCAAAACCTCAGAAGAAAATGGATGATATGTAGTATGTTCAAAATAGGTGTACAGGCTTTTTACAAACATGAGGTTCTACGATGGCAGACACACAGATACCAAGGGTAACAAAAAAGTGAAACAAAAACCGTATAAGAACAAGGCTATTTTGTGCTAATTAAGGCCGTGAAGAAGAGAATTATTAGAGCGAAGCCGTTTAAAATAAGCACATGTGATTCAAATGTTGCAAATTCATGTTTGAACAATTTTTAAAATATCTTCAGAGCATAAACCATTATACGAATTATTCAAAACCATAAATTACACATTTCCAAAAACATTCCTAAAAAAAAGTTCCCCGTAATTTCGTGTGGCAACGTTTTCCTCTCTCTTTACAAAAAAACAGGAATCAAACAATTTTGGTAAAAGTCAAAATTAATTTTATACGTCAAATGTGGAAGTACCTTTATATTATTGTATCATGGTATAAACACACAAAACATCAGTGATGCCAACTGTTTACAACCCAAACGCGCTATTCCCCTTCTCAAAACGCGCTAGAACGCGCTGAGTTACAGCATTGTCAACTATTTATAGCTAAAACGCGCTATTTTTCTGCGCGCTAAACTAAATTTTAATAAAAGTCGATGAATGTATTAGTAAATATACTTTTTTAGCAACTCTTTTCCAGATTTTGCAATATTGCTTCTTCGAAATTATATCCTAAATAACTAAAATAATTTAATACAGAATCAGAATCACCAAATAACAACATACTCGTATGAAATGTCGAATAGTTTTGCGATTCAAATTATTTTTGTACTTCAGCTATAATAGATCCTTGATAAATTATATATATTTTTTTGGTCACGAGTACGACTACATATTGGAAGTTGTGAAATTTAAAGATTTTTGCCATTTACAGTATTAAAATGCGTTTTTAATTCTAATCACAGGCAAGGAAATTTTATTTGAAACATCTGAATCAATAACGAAATTAAAAAAAATTATCAGAGTTTTGGATACTAGAAAATTTGTAAATTTATACAAAAACAGAAAAAAAAAATTAACTGAAATGATGTTACTGACTGTATCCAAAACGCGCTAAGTTAGCGCTTTTTTTATTAAACGCGCTAAGACGAAAAAAAGCGCGTTTGGAGTAGTTAAAACGCGCTAAATCTAGCGCGAAACGCGCTAAATTGGCATCGCTGCAAAACATATTCTGTGATAAACAAACGAAAAATTGTCAGAAACAAATGTCTTGTTTATAAAAATAGCAATTACAGGGTAAAGCCTAGTACTCTGTTCGAAGTTGTGAAAATTTTTCAGCAACATTGGTTATTTCGCGTGAAAAATTTGACACGTAACATGTGATGCCCATTTTACTTTTTCGGAAAAAATTTTCGTATTTATTGGTTTGAAGTAGGCAACACTGATCGACATTTGTTAACAAAAACATCAGCGTTTAGAACATACAGAAACGCAAAATTTGTACAAAGTTAAAATAGAGCAATATGTATTTAATAACATATTCCGCTAGATTTTTTCTTACCTGCGGTCATTTAAGGAAAGTATGCCGGAACTATCTCTTAAGCTTAAATTAAATGACATACCCATAATGCCATAGCCATAACCAAACCAAAATTCAATTGGTTTCTGTGGTGAGAGTTATGGCGTTAAGGTTGTTTTCTATGGCTATGGTTATGTAACGTCTAATTGAACCTTTAAGACTCGTTTTGCAACTCGCTATACATGGACGTTTTCTTCATAAAACCATAATGCTAAAGAATCCATCACTTTATTTTCAATTAAAAGCTGTTACACTTCACTTTTTCTTAAATTTTGATTTTAACTGTCGTTTTTTATACATATTTTGACATTTCAGTACTGCCAACCTTTGCCATATTTTCTTTTGCAATGTCCGTGTTGCCACTTTTTCAAGCAATTTTGCGAAAGGTTTTGCGAAAGTAATAGAGAGTACCAAATTTGCATATCAACGCATTTAGCTTTCGCATCGCAATAGAGAGTAACCCCCCAAGTTTTGCAACATTATTTCATGAAAATTTCACGTAAACTTTTTTTGTATGGAATATGTCAACATTTCGCGTGAAATTTTGAAAAGAGTACCAGGCTTAACTAAAGTACAATTGCAGACGCGGCATTCCTGCATGATTATAGTTATTCAGTGTTGCCAATCTGTGTTTAGTTAAATAGTGTGTAATTTTTACTCACATGTGTAGGCCATGGAATTAAATTCTTGTATAATCTGTGTGTAATTCTACTTTTGGTTCCATTTTTATTTATTTTTCTATTAATTTTAACCTACACAAAAGATGTGTAGTGTAATTTTCTTGAATGTGTAATTGCAGACACAGCCTTGTGTAAATTCATTGGCAACACTATAAACATTTTATTCACACACATACACTAACATTTTTGCAGCTTGTAAACAAAGTTTGACATTTATCTGCAATGCATATAGTAACAGGCCATGATACAATAATATAAAGGTACAACCATTCTCTCTTTTCGTCGCCATATTAACCTTCTGACGTTTGTGCCGACAATTTTTTACTCTCAAAATTAATGCTACCTTATTAATTTATGAAATCCGAGTTTTTGATTAATTTTTTGACGTTCTTTTTTATTTATTGAAAAATATTGAAGAATATGTATTTAAATTATAATTATAAAAAAAATTTACATCAGCACAAACAATTGAATGGAAATTACCAACGGAAAAGCCTCTGAATCAAGGGTGGGACTTTCTCTTCGTACTACTCTGGCTTATTGCTTTAAATCAGGTGCGTCCAAGTCATATGCACAATGTGCAAACTTTTTAAAAGAGCTATTGAGCTTTCACACAGACGAGAGCACAATTGCCAATCAGATCTCGGCGAGAACAATGCTTCCTCTTAATTTGCAAGGAAACAACAGCACACTTAACAGCTTTCAAAGCTGTTTGCCTCAAATACAATCATCAGAGTATGCCTGCTTAGAGCCTAAAATTATAAGCAAAAGGCCACCCGCGGGCACTTCGTTATGCTCTGTTTTAAACATACATATGTATGTATATATAAACGAATAAACGTATCATGGGTTCTAAGCACTCATTGCAATGATGAGCAGTTTTGCTAAATGTTAGCCCATGCTCGTCAATGACACGCCTGTGTTAAAATCATGCGTTCTGCACCTAAATTGAACCAATTCATTAGCAATAGAACCCTTGCATTAACTATTTCTTTTGCATGTCTTTTTTTGTTCAGATTATTCGGATGTAGCCCATCAAAAAAGCATTAATTCTTACTGTAAGCTGCAATAAATTTGCACACGAAGTGTATGTATGTAAATGTGTATTATATGCATAAAATACGCTCATCCATTCTACATCATATTATACACATGCATATTTAAAAAAATGTGTATTAAACCATAATTTCTAAACTTAAAATTACACATTTCCAAAAACATTCCTAAAAAAAAGTTCCCCGTAATTTCGTGTGGCAACGTTTTCCTCTCTCTTTACAAAAAAACAGCAATCAAACAATTTTGGTAAAAGTCAAAATTAATTTTATACGTCAAATGTGGTTGTACCTTTATATTATTGTATCATGGTAACAGGCTGGGCTTGTGCATGTACCTGTTATAATTGTTTCATGGGCGAAATGTTTGATATGAACTTGGCTTTTTTCACATTTATGTTTTTTGAGGATATCAATTTAGACAGATATTAAGATATCGTCGATTGGTTTCTGGTTTGCGGCACAGTATATTCAAAATACATTATGGCTGCAGCAAAGCAGAAACCAAATCCCATTGATGTCCGTCACTCTGGTGGAACTTTGTGCAGCTCAGGTTTAGATTCAGAAATCAGGCCGGCAGATGGCGCTGCAGTATCTGTTGTAAGTTCTCGCGCGAAATTTTGCCAAAACTATAACAGAAATAAGTTAACAATGACTCAAATCAAATAATACTTAAAAATAATATAATCTATTTTAACATAAATTAAAATGCTTAAAAAATCGTAGTATTTATGGAATAACGCATTGCTGATGGTACGAATGGTAAAGTTTAATACAGCATTGGAAGCGGCTTCAAAACATTTTCAGGTGATGTAACTTTTGCAATACGTTTCATTAGGAGAAAATACGAAAATACCATCGCTAGACCCCTCAAATGTTTTGGGAGTCTTCATTAAAAATACCGATCTTTGATTTGAGAGGGGGTAACAAAAACCTTTTTTTCACTGAGTCGGTCTAATATACATATGTATGTATGTATGTATATAAAATTTCGTTACGAATTCGCCTACGTTTATGTAACGGTCGTAGACGAAGTCGAAATACATCGACCCAATATACTTTGAGAAAAATCAAGAAATCAACATCAGAAACTCTTGTATTCATTTTGAAACAAAATGTTTGAGCAAACGTAATCATGCAACTAAAAGAGTGCCAAAAAAAAATATACTAAAATTCTTATGTTAAACTATTAACTAACTCAAGCCCCTTCATGGTAGTTGGCGAATTTCGATTTCGACTGCGACATTTTTATAACCGATTAAAGAACACCGCTACATTTTTTCTTTAATCTAGGACCAAAAGCGATGTCGATGTCGAAATACGCAAAATACGATGAGGCCAATGATCTTACTTAATCTGAACATGTTAAAAAGCAATTTTTAATTCCAAATTTGTCCCCAAAAATGTTGTATACATATATCCATTCCGGCGTTATGAAAAAAACATCAGTTACATTATACTTATTTTTTCTAGGATATTTTTTGTTTTATTGGATTTTATCTTAAAACGTAAACTTACATATTTATGTATATAATATACCACTAAAAAAGACGCATTATTTTTTGTATGATATTTTTCCTTTGTTGTTTTCTATAATTAAAGCTTTTTTCTATACATATATTAAATTTTTCTTTTATTTTGATTAAGGATATAAAAATATGAAAAATTTTGTTTAGTTACAAATCGTAGCAGATTGAATTATTTAAGAGAAATACATTTTAGTTGAAAAGAAAACCGATTTTATTGTTTTCGTTAAGGTCAAACAGTTTTTAGAATGAAACATATTAACTTTTTTTTCAATTTAAGATTTTTTTTTTAAATTTTCACTTTGAAATCTGAATTTAAAAAATACCCAGGAATATTTCAACAACTATTTTTGAACTGTAATAACCGATTTTTGTACCTATGACGCAAAACGTGTTTATTGCAATTGTAATTGATTTGAAAATTCAAATAAAATTCAAAAAATAACATAACTAGTACAGATCTTATAAAATGAAAATTACTTTCGATTTTTTTACTGCCTTATTCATAAAAATAGTTTTATTTTATACAGGGTTTATAAAACAAATTTTATATGAAAAACAGTTTTATAAATCTCTTATAAATCTAAAATATTTTTTTTATGAATTAGGCCTTTAATAAATATATATGTATATTAGTGTAAAAGGAATTTTTTGTATTGAACAATTTGCTACAACCAATAAAAAAACCTTAGCATGATGAGAATATTAAATAAAAATGATCGTATAAACAATCCAGATGATATTCAACTAGTTTTTTTGAATCCATGCAAGAAGTACAATACAATAGATTTTCCTGGGACAAGTAATTACTTGCTTCTTATTTTTAATTAAAAAATTTTTAATTTGTTTAAATTTATCAAGAATGCTTTTAAGTTTTGATTCTATGTATGTAGTTTTGTTGAATAAAAACGCATACAATATTAATACATACATACATATGTATCTATCCAGGAGTATTTTTAACCCTCGGCCAAAAAACTTGGTTTTTAGTGTGTGTCTGTGTATCTGCGTGCCAGTACAAGTCCACGTGCAGACTAAACGGATGGGCCTATTTTTATGTTTCTACTTGAAAGGTGACTTGATGAGAGTGTTCTTAGTTATGTTTGAAGAAAATCGGTCCAACCGTTTCGAAGATATCACATCTTTTCTATATGTCGGGGGTTTTTTAAATTTTTAATTTTTGTTATTTAATAAAATAAATACGCCTCGCGACAAGCTAAGGATTTTACATATCTCAAAAAAAAACTCGTTATTGGCGTTAATAGTGATACATTTTTTTTAATATCTTCATGGAAAACTGAACTAGTTTTCTGTAAAACTAGCTAGCTTTTCTGAAGTTATGAGAATGTAGCAATAAAAGAGCGATTGTATACATGTATATGTTGTGTTGGCGAATTTTTTGAAATTTTGGATTTTTAAACTCGACATACATATTGTATGAATATATAAAAAAAAATCAATTGTATTATATGTATGCACGTATATGCAGTGTAACTATCTAAATTACTGCGAATTTGCTTGAAATCATCTATAAAAAGTATCTTAATTTGCAATGGATTTTTGGCTTTCTATTGTTGTTGATGTTGTTAAAAAAATTAACAATTTTTAACAAATTTTGTAAAACTTAAACATTAACAAAATATAATTTATAATAAAATTTTCTACAAAATGTATTATATATGTATGTATATGTATATACTTTTTTATAGTTATAGTGCAGAAATACACAAGAAATTTAAAAGTTTCCAAGTATGTAGCATATAAAAAAGTAAACTGAGCTAATTATAAAAGAAAATAATTGTAAATACAGAGGAACACACCAGTTAATTTAAGTAATAAGTGTTATTTTTTTTAAATATTTAAATCGATTGCTAAAGAAAATCACCTGTATTGCGTATGTCGAGTCGAATATTCGTCTACGATAATTTTGTTCTAGATTAAAGGAAACGTGTACAAGTTTTCTTTAATCTAGGACAAAACTGTCGTAGACTAATATTCGACTCGACATACGCAATACGGGTGAATATGAATTGTAAAAAAAAAATTTATTTATTTAGAAAAGAAAAATATTAAATTAAAATAACAATTTCGGGAGGTACATATAAAATATAAAAAGAAAAAATGTATAAAAAACTAATAACAAAAATAAGAGAAAAACATCATCTTGAAAGAGAAGATATTTGAATTTTCCTTTTTTGTTTACTTATTCTTTCTTCTTTTTGTTTGTTTGTTGTAAAAGCCAAGGCCTATTTATCAGGTCAACGCAATCGTTCCGATGATATTCTGTGTTTTCGTGTTTAAGCTGTCAAAAGTTATTTGCACCATATACTTTAGTTCATGTTTGTGTGTGTTTCTGACAACTTAAACATAAAGTTGTTTTTTGTATTGCTGTGTTTTTGTAGAGTTGCGTTGACCTGATAAATAGGCCTTGGTAAAAGCAAAACATCACTCAAGAAAAGTTTAGATGAAAGTGAGTACTGCTGTAGTTGTAGATTGATTGAGCTGGTAGTTCACTAGCTGATGCCGTTATTTCAGATCTATTTCTTCTTCTTCTTCTTCTTGTGACGATGAAGTCTGTGGCGTAGCCGGCAATGAAGTGTTTGTATTCGCAGGCGTTGTTGATGTGGCACATCGTTGCACCAAATCCGCATATGGTTTATTGTGAAGAAAACATACTAGGACAACTGTCATATTGTCACCACCTAATCCGCCCATTTGACAATCGGGAGCCAGACAATGAGTCATTAGTTCCTCACATATTTCTTCGGGATACATGCCTTGTCCAATGCGTGATCGACAGAAGTCGATTACCTCTTTATTGCTCATTACATCCCATATGCCATCACAAGCTAATACCAAAAATTCCCAATTTTCATTAATTTTACGTGTCTCAACGTCGGGGTAGGCTGGAAAAAGAGAAAGCAATAAAAAATTAGCCATGTTTCTATACAAGTCATGCCTTTCTTTCGTAAAATGTAAGAAAAATCCTCTACACATAAGTACGTATATACATATGTATGTATACACAGTCGCGGACAAAAATATTCACACGTTTGTTTATAACTTACTACTTAACTATTTTATATAATTAATATTCAAACACGTTTTTTGTAATCCCTTTTACGCCGGTATTGCTGCACCGATTTTGAAAAGATTTATATGGTTTTAAAGGTTTTTCTGCAGAGATGTGCACAATCTATATTTTATTGTAATCGGTTTAGTATTTTGGGAGCTATAAGCTTTTAAAGTTGCTACTACCACATGCAAACACATACACATGCATTTATTAGCTTACACTGAAAACCCTGTAAATAATATTGAACTAAGTGGTACAATCTGGATGAAACAGACTAGTTACATCAGAGTCCCATGTAAAGCAGTCATGGATAATGTCCTTTTCACACAAACATTCAATGCTGCACGATAAGTTTGCGTGTTTAAGCTATTATGATCGTTCTTGTTATGCAGTTACAAATTGTATGTGAGTACTCTATAACTATTCCATATGGGGTAGTTGGACCAAGTGGTCCAATCCTAGGACATCGCAATGTTAAATCGACCATGTTTTTTTTCCATAAATTAGAATTATATTTGAACTAGTCCTGGTGCTTTATGGAGTAGTCCTTACATGCATGCATATGTGTGTGTGTGTTTGTAGTATATTCGCTTGCTTTTGCAATTTTTTTCTCTTATTTGTTATAGATACATACTAGGGATGCCAATCGGAATTGATTTTTGGAAATACCGAAATTTTATTTATGCATTTTAAAAAGGTTTTATATTGATAATATCTTTGGCAAAGTTAACAATTTTCTAATTCGAGTATGTTATTTTTCTCATCTATTTTTAAGTTGATTAATCGAATTTGATGTTCGAGAATTTATACTGAAAACAATAACTAAATATGAAAAACAGTTTTTGTTTTCAACATAAATGTTTTTCTATAATCTAAACGAAAACGAATGTACATATACATATGTATCTGTGGACTTAAGACACTACCGCTTATGTTGACTTACGAAAATTTTTAGATTCACTTTCATAAAAATAAGTTGCAAAAACATTATTGTTTTGTTAAATATATGTATATCTATTAACTTTTTTAATTGCGATTGATCAACAACAAGTGGCCTTTACGGCTGTTACATATACCAAGCATTGTCGCTTGTTTATATGTATATTTCGTCGTATTATTAGTCGTGGCGACGACCAAAAAGTGCACGAAGAAATAATTTTTTTGTCATAAGATGTTAGCAAGATTTGCTCAGCAGACTCTAAGCTACATTAGCTGAGCTCTATCACTAAGTCTGAATTAGCTGTTGGCCAAAAGCTGATACACCATTTTTGGAGGGTGCACTGATTTTCGAAACTTTTGCAGGCCCATAAAAAAAATTGGTCACCAAAATCATCAAACTGGGTATAGGGTTTTACTACCCTTTAGTAGTACTATCGAACCTATACTGTCAGGACCGAGTGTTTTTCCAAAAGTCTCAATTTGTTGCATAGTGTTATTAAACAATCCTAATTTTCATATTCATGGTTTTTAAATACATATTTCTTTTTTTTTTTTTGTTGTACTAAGTGTAGGCGTTTTATTTAAACGTAATATTTTCTTTTGTACTTTTGTTTATTTAAGAAAAATTTAACAAAATATACAAACATGTAAGACCTGCTCATTCTTCATATAAAGGTGAAAAACAAAGTAAACAATTGCTATAAAAACTTAATAAATAAAATTGATATTTTTGTTGTATGTTTTATTGTCTCGATAGCAGAATGCCGTGAGTGATAACTGAATTTTAAAAGTTTGGTTTTGCTCTTTGTAAGTGCCGGTCCAGACTTGCAATTTTTGTTGCAGCAATTCTTGAATGTGTGAGAGTGTTGAAATAGAAATATATACTTTATGTATTCCTCTCTCGCTCTTTTGCAATAAAAAATAAAAAGTTGCTGCAACAAAAATTGCAAGTCTGGACTGGGACTAAGTTAAAAAATTAATAAAAACAGAAAACTCCACGCGACTTCTGTGAAAATAATGCACAATTTATAGTAAGTGTTGGTTTTTTAAAGGTTCCATTTTCTGACAAAAGTAAAACTGTTATCAGTTATAAAAAAATGTCTATTTTGTCTCAATGGGAATGTTAATGTTTGAGGTGACAAATAGTTGCTACAAGAAATTCTCCAAGCACACGTTATTTGCCGAAGAGTTTCAATCAAATGATTACCAAGTTCGTGTGATTTAGCTCATGAGAATATTGAAACACATAATATTATTAGGACTATTCCGGAACATTAATGGCATAAAGTTAATATAGTAGTTTCCATTGCATCCCGCATAAATGATCTACCCGGTGAATTGCTCTAAAAAACATTGAATGAAAGAGGGCAATGATGCAAAAAGTACCGCGAGAAAAAATTCTAATTGGTAAAGGGAGGCATTTCTCAAGAAATTTTATTCTTGATTGCCCTGAAAATGTGGAAAATCCCCGTTTAAAGAGAGGAAGAGAAAGTATGTCTCCTTCCGTCTCTTGACCAGCTGAATTAAGACTTTGCAAAGAAAACTTTGCGTGTCTAAAAATTAAAATTCATTCGATGAGCGCTTTCGACCGCATAATCTGGAGATACGTTCTAGATTCTTTAATATTATCGTTATATATGAGCAATTTACTCGTATATTCTGTCTGCTTCGTTTCAGCAAAGTTTAATTGGCTTATCGGATAAAAATATTTTTAGGGATTGGAGGGAATTCTAAATAACTAGATAGTCAGTGGTGTTCTGTAAACCGCGCGTTTTGAAATCGTGAGATTTCCAAAATCGAAAACAGTGTTCTGCTGATCGGACGATTTAGTGCATTCAAAGTTAAGTTCGTAAAACACTAAAACCAATTAAAAAGCTGCAATAAGTCACTTTTTTAATTGAGCTTTTTCCTGGAAATTAGGCGATTTCAAAACGTGCGATTTACTAAACTAAACTAAACACGTAAACAAATAAATAAAAAGTACAACCATATCAAACTTACCTGTTACAATTTGTTCTTCGGGTTTTTTATTTTCATTTCGTTTGAAAACAAAATCACCTAAAGCTCTCGACAAAGCCAAATTTCCATTAACACGGTTGCATTCAACCCAACCTCCACCCTCATTTATACGTTTCGATTCAGCTTCATTGTTTGGTTTGTGATCCATCGATAAAGTCATTACCTCTCCATTTACACAAGCAACAGCACGTGAGTCACCAGCATTGGCACAATATAAACGATTATCTTTAATTAAAACTACCACAGCTGTGGAACCAGCCATTTGTTCGCCCCACGATTCATTGTATAACATTTCATAATCGATATCTAAAAAGGCCTTCAAAACAAAAATACATTTTTGAAGAACATCGAACATGAGCAAAGAATTTAAAAATTTAACTTACCTGTTTTAAAGCCTCTTCCATATTCTCTTTATACTCAGGTCTTTTTAAAATGAATTTGTGTAAATGTTTGCCGGCATATTGAGCAACTGTGGCACCTCCATGCCCATCATAAACTGCAAAAAATGATGTGCCAGGATCATCAGGCAATGACAGAATGTGTGTATGAGAATCTTCCATGTTAATGCGCCATCCCTGCATGCAACTCGAACCCACTCTGTACATTTCGTTTTGACAATAAGCCGATTCCTTTGATGTTACCGGCTCCGAAAGTGTTTGACCCATTTTTTTGTTATAATTTCTTTTGTTTGATTACTTTAATTTTTTTACACTCTTAAGACGCTGTTGTTCGTTATTGTATGTATGCGTACTGCTGTAAAATAGTTGAAAAAAAAAACAATAATAATTATATATGTGCATACATAACGATGTAATTTTGATTGCGAAAAAATGGTTGGCCGGTAGCAGTTGCAGTAATCAATTGCTTAGTCTTAGTTTACACTATGCAAGTCTTATTGCTAAGCTGATTAATTTGTTAGGAGAGAGAGATAGAGTGAGAGAGAGAGAGAGAGACGAGGGGAAAAGAAACGTTTCTCCTCCCGTCTGTCATAGGGTATTTTCTCGAGAACCGTAAGAGCTACGGACCTGTAATTGGGAAACAGTGTGTAGACCTTTGGCCGCTACAACAACAAATACATTAGAGTTAAAAATTAAAGGGTGTTCCAAAACGAGCAACGAAAAATGTTAAAATCCTATGTAATATATGTACATACATACATATCTACATACAATTGTATGTATGTACATATGTATATAGTATACACTTGAAATTTGTAAGGTTAGTGTATTTTTATTATTAACACTAAAATTTAAAAAAATTTAAATTTCAGTTAATGCAATTTTGACTATATAATTTTGACAACTTGCTGTATCTTGGAAACCGTAAGAGCAAAACTCTTGAACTTTTCAAAAACGGTAAAACTAAGAAATCAAAATAAAAAAATCGCCAAAATGAAGAAAACCCCAAAAACAAAAAATAGCAAAATGAAAAAAAAAATCGCCAAAAAGAAAAAAACCAAAAAAAAAAGAAACAAATCGCCACAATTAAAAAAAAATCGCCAAAATGAAAAAATAACCCAAAAATAGAAAAAATCGCCAAAACGAGAAAAAAGCAATAAAACTGAAAAAAAATCTTTTAAACTAAAAAAAACTTCAAAAATGCAAAAAACCCACATTAAAAAAATGCTCAAAACCGAATGTACGGAACCCTTCGTGCGCGAGTCAAAGTCGCACTTTACAGAATTAATTTTTCTTCAAATAAAACAAAAAAAAATATGTTCGGAAAACTTTTTATTCACGAAATGTTTTACATTTTATATCCTTTTATCTTGTTATTAATTTTTAACACTTTTTGGCATTATAAGAGTTATCAGGGACCGTACGGGTTATTAGTTTTATTTTAAAAATTTCTTTTTAAGCATTATTTCTTGAGTTTTTATTTATTCCTCATAAAATAATTCTGCCAAAAATAACCGACAATTCCACAGAAATGTAAACGTTTTGTCACGTATGATCACCAAGCAATTAAACTTGCACTTCAAATCAATGTGGCACGATATCTTTTACCAAAGGTAGAGCAACTTACGGTCTAGACTCTAGAGCAATGATAAGCAAACACATACATATGTAATGTAAAAGAGAGCAAATTGCATGCTTGTACGAATGTACGTGTAAAAAAGAGCATAACAAAGTGCCCACGGGCGGCCTTTTGATGATCAATGCTCTAGAGTCTAGAAAAATACGTAAGAAAATACAGCATAATTCAAGTTTTCTTAAAAAAACCCTTCATTGCTCAATATCGCATGTGAGAAAAATTTCAATTTTCTGTGGAAATGTCCATATGCCATTTATACGAGTACAAGCTTTAAGAATATGCACGATATTTCATTTTGACACGGAATATGTCATTAGAAAATGAGCGGGCACCCTGTAATTTTCAATTTGTGTGTATGAATATTGGATTCCCTTTAATGTATTTCCCGTAATAATTGCGACATTCCTGTGCGTATGTAAGTACATACATACATTGTTATTTTTTTTAAAACTAGACATGTAATATATATTTTTTATTTAAATTAAGACAAATACATATATTGCATTGTATGTTGCTGCTGCTGACTATCTAATATTTAATCACATTTTTATGCAAAATGCTACAACATTAAGAATACACTACATTAATAAAATATGTATCAATGTATATGTATATATGTATGTATGTATGTACATACAGTATATAAAATGTCAGAAACAGACACATTCCTGTGATGATGATACATAACGTTTTTTATTTATTTTTTATTTTTAATTTTTTACATTTTATTTTCAACGTTTTTATATTTGAATGTGCAAATAATATGAGAAAAAAATTAAACGTGAATCATTTTATTAATAGAATTACATTGTCTTAATTAGAAATTAAACTAAATCATAAGATATTTTTGAATTGCTGCAGCTAGGACAACTTATACTCAAAATTCATAACTACAAAAAAACTTCCACCTACATACAAATATTTATGTATTTATGTATATGCACATAATACTAGTACTACTCCCCAGTCAGCATGTACAAGATTGTTTCACCAAACTGAGTATTTTTTTTCGACTACTTTAGATAATCAAAAACTGATTAGTCAGTTCTGCGTTTAAAATAAGACTCGAAAATGATTCCCAGAAATTCTTAGAGTGATTTGTTAAAAAAACAAAATGTACAGAATGTACGCAATCATAAATTGATCACGAAATGCTCGAAATGTGACTGTTTGAATCATTGTTTCGCAAGTGATTGCAGATAGTACCACAAACTCTATGGAATATGAGTCAAAATTAATCAGAAGCGCGAGTCATAAAGTACTCTTTTAGAAGAGTCGCGGCTGGGATACCATTTTCTCCCGAATAAACAGTAATTTTCGACTCGAACATGAGCACATAAATGATTATTTTAATCGCGCGGAGGTGTCGAAAAAGACTGCTGACTGGGTCGTAAACAATAACTGCCGTATTCAGAAAAAATTATTTTGGTTTAAAAAAGGTTTACAAAACAAATTATGTATGGAAATTTGTTTATTAAACGAATTGTAAACCAAAATAATAATATTTAATCACAAGGGCTGATTTTGTAGGCAGTAAATACTACATTAGTGATGTGTTATTAGTCCGCAAAAAGTTCTTCATGGTAATTTTTGTCTATTTTTACCTTTTATACACAAATTTAACTTGATCATATTAGTGCTTACCTTAAAATCATTAAGCCGACTAATTTTTAGTTTTCAGACTTAAGAGATGACATTTGTGCAGTTAGTTTTGACTCACACTGTGTGTATACAATTTAGGAAAATTATGACAAACACAGACGTTATGGCACCCTCTTATGGATGTATTGGGCAATGAGGCCACATAATTTGGAAATTTTATTTCATTACATGTATGTATGTATAAAAAGATAAATACTAGCAATCATAACAATTTCCAGAGCCGTCCTTAGAATCTGGTGTAACCCTTTCGCAAAATATGTTTCATATGTATGTACAATTGCAAAATTTTTCTGCGAAATTATCAATTGTGAAATGGGGCTTAGAATATATTTATTTCTTGAAAAATTTTCATATTTCCGTGATTGTTTCAAGTGCTTTGGAAAAATGAATGACATCATACATTTTTCAAATTAACAGAGAACAATGAACATCCGCACAACCAATGATTTTAAATATCAAAAACAAAATTTATGAGACCCGACGGCAATCCATCCAATGTGATTACATCTAAATCTGGTTATTCATGCATTTTCCTTCCTTATTTAAATCTCTAAATAATGCTATTATTAATTGAATCAATATAAAAATAGTTACATAATAATCAAATAAGGTAGGTAGTACGTATGTACATACTAGTGATGCACGAATATTCGTATTCGTATTCGAATTGTCGAATATTCGGCCATTTTTAGATATTCGTATCCGTATTCTTATTCGCCAAATTCAGGCGAATACGAATACGAATATTTTTCCAAACAATATAAATGCATAAATTCTAAATGAAATTTAAATAAATGGCTAAAAATATTAGTTTTTACAAATCCATTAAATTTTTTATAGAAATTTGTCCTTTGTATCATTTTAAAATATTATTTAATGACGATCATAAAAATTGTTTGTAGTTTTTATTAACTTTAAAGTACGACAACAGGAGTATGAAGACCTTTTTCATAAGAATTTTTTAATATTTCATATTGCAGGCGTAAAAATAGAACCCCAATTTAATGTCTATAAATTTCACAAACAATATTCGAATTCGTATTCGCGAATATCGTTTCAAATATTCGTATTCGCGAATATCAAAAATTGACATTCGTTACATCACTAGTACATACATATTGTCACCTAAAAAAAAAAAAAAATCGTAACCAAAACATAAAAAAAAAACAATTCTAAACACACACTCAAAGAAATTATCACCAGTTTTTTTTTTCAATTACCATTGTTTTTTGACATGTTATCTATATTTCTGTGGCAATAAGGAAAAAGTGCTTAAGTCATTTATTTATTTATTTATTGAAACTTACTATACAAAGTAAATTTGCATAGTATGGTGTTGCACGAATATGGGCGGAGTAACTAGACCATATGCCCAAGATGTTATTAACAGTACTTTAAAAAAAATTTTGTGACTGACTGTACGACCTATGCCTTCACATAGGAAGTAGCAACGTGGTTGGCCGACTTCCTAAACGCAAGTTGCAATGCATAATTAAAAAAAAAAAATTAGTATGTCTTACATAAGTGCAACCTTGCGTTGCAGAGACAGTTTTTGCATTTTATCGGCATTTAGGAACGTCGCTATGCAACTCATACATATGTTTGCATTCAAAATAAAAATGATGCGGGATTTTGAAGTGTATGGATTTTAAATATGCATTGCAACTTGCATTTAGGAAGTCGGCCTTTGTTAAAGAAATTCCACAAAAAACCGCAAGATTATACGGTTATCCGTGGCAGATCAGTCAACCAGTGCGAGCGAGACGAAAAACTCTCGAAGGCCAAACAACAGACACACGGCTGACCGCACTTAAGTAATAATTACGATGACGCGAAATGATGTTCTTTGACCCATAGCTGCTTAACGACTGTGCTTAAGTCATATTTTACTGTTTTGCAGGAGACCACTTTTAAGCTTTCAAGTCGATTTTCAGAAATTTATTTCTTTTACAGTTAATGCCCTAATTCTGTTCGACGAATGTATCGTCTTCTCTATGGACGAAAAAAAGAAGCAGTTTTGATTCTTTAAAACGATTATTATTTATTGTCTATGCTAGAAGGTTCGTGTATTTGCTTTATGATTTTGCTGCAAACATTATATCCAACACATATTTTTTCAAATATTTTTCAAACTATTGTGTAATACTTTAGTTGAATTTTTATGTTTTAAAAACATGGCAATAATATTTATATTTTTCATTATCAAAGACAACAACCATTTTTGAAGAAAATCATTTAGAGACTTCAAAGACAAGAACTCAGAAGAATTTTCAAACAAAAACGTCCTAAATCTTCTTACTGAATTAGGGCATAAATTGGGAAATTCTCTGTTAAAATTTATTTTTTTTAGGGAAACATCGTTTGATACTATAAGTAAGTTGAATGGAGAATTAGTTGTATGGAGAATTTTTTTTTTGATTTTTTATATTCTCTCCCCCAAATCGGTTCAGTTTTATGTAAAAAATACAAAAAATTTCATATCGGCAGGTTGTGTTTTAGGGGGTGCGATCGCTCCTCAAAGTTGGCATTCAAGCCCATTTATTCAATGCACTCCTAAAAACACAACTTATCACTATGAAATTTTTTTTATTTGTTTTTACATAAAACTGAACCGATTTGCGAGGAGAGAATTTAAGAAATAAAAAAAAAATATTAACGGCCAATCTAATGTACATACATATAGATATAATACATATTAATAAATGATAGCAGATTTGATAATGGCAACTGAACTTTTTCAGTAAATGCTATTATTTCTAAAACTAAATACCTAAATGCACGTTTTTCTTGTCGTTAAGATATTCAAGCAAAACAGATCAATACATCGGGGTAGTTGTGTAAACATTTCTGTGGAACCTACATACATATATATTTTCTGGGGAAGAGTGCAATTTATTTTAATAGTCCCAAATTTACAATGTCAAAGTTTTCACACGGCCTTTTCGAGTTTGGGAAGCGATATATTCTTAAAATTATATCTCAAGTTTATATTTATTAAAAACTTGTGAATAAGAGAAAACAAAAAACAAAGAAAATAAAATTAAACTGCTTCATAAGAAATTTATGTTACTCTCATGAATTATTTTTCATCTCTTCGAGCGTTAAAATTATTTGATTTGAATTAAAGTAACTTGGATTTACTACGCCATAGTAGATAAGCATATTGCATATATTTTTTATTTCATTACGTTTCCTCTTCCTCTTCATATCGTAGAAATTGTCGCTGGTTTCATTTACGAGTATCTATCCACCATCTTACTTTTCAATTACTATTTACAATCGAATAAAATGAACTGAAATAAAATTATTTATATTATTTATATTCTATTGTAAATTTTTTAGAGACTGAGTAGAATGAAATAGTGGTTGCTGTTTGATGCATAATAATAAGCAATTAAATAATTGTCCATTAGCGTGTATAGTTAAGTGGAATTTATTTCAGTATTTTTACTTACTATACAAATGAATCCAAAGTTTAAGATATTACTAATTTGAAATACTTTTAATTCAGTATTTTGAATTCATGGGATGCTCAATGACAGAGAGTGCAATTCAAAACTTAACATTTTGTTTTGTAATTATTTACACTTAGAGAAAATAAACACAAAATATTAAGTGCTAAAGAACTTAAAATAAGAATTAAAAAAAAAAATTAGCTGGATTCATATTAATTTATTTTGAGTTATATACAAATTAAAGTAAAAAATAATCAAGGACTAGCTTTTTTGAATTCAGGAAAAACTAAAAAGTTAAATATACACATATATTGTATATATTATTAGCCCACTTAGACTCGTTTCTACACATATGTACATACATATCTCCCTACAAAGGCACTTTTTTAACTTTATTTGATTATTATTTTTAATTAAAAAATGATATTTGTTTTTATATTTATTATTTGAACAAACTAAAGTTCATATTGCTTTGTAAGCCAATTTACATGTGATAATTATTAATGAACAAACAACACCAAAGTTAGTTGTAAATATTCTGACTAACACATACATACATATGTAGTTGAACGGAACAACTAGCCGTTTTCGAAGGCCACTAAACCTTTTTGGAAAATGGAATATGTGAATTGTTTTGATTCATCTTATTTCAACTTGCTGAAAGCTTTGATGATGATGAGCAAACTTTACACCCTTGAAAAGATATGTTTTTTATCTTTACATATTTATAGTGTGTTGATCGGATAAAAGTTCATTGAGTTTCCGCCCTTTAGATTAAAAAAAAAATATTTTAAATTCAGTATTTTAAGTTGCACTCTTAAGTCCAAAAAAAAATTCTAAAATTTATTTTAAATCTGTATCTTAAACCAAATTTTGTAGCCAACTTATTAGGCGTTATATTAGATCTGTTCGTTTACTTTCCCAGCAGAAACTAGCAACGAGAGAGTAAGGCTGAAATATACAAAATTACTCTCTCAAATATGAAAAAGTAAATAAAGGCTTTACTTGTAAGAACTTGCTAGAAAATTTTATTCATATCAGAAACATGGATGGAAATCATGATACAATTGAACTTTTTCTGATGTATTTTGTTTGATAATATTTAGAAATTGACATTTAATATGAAATTCCTTACACAGTTTCATGTATTATTACTACTTTTATGCATTTTTCATAGTTTTTTAATTTTATTCATTAACAAATATAAAAATACCATTTGCCATCTCTGATCATATATGAGAAACAAACAAAATTATTTGCAATTAAAATTTAATTTATGTGGCTTAATGAAAGAAAAACAATAAATTAAGAAAACATGCTTTCTTTTTACATACATATGTATGTATATGTTTTTTTTAAGAAATGCACATTTTTCAGTTTTCTTTTTTCAGATATTTTTTAAATAATTAATTTGACAACAAAACACACAACAGGTGGTTGGATAATTCTTGCAAGTAAAAATTTTACTAGTAATAATTTGTAGGATTTTTTTCTCTCTCAATTTTGGCCTCTCTTTTGACGCTCTCTCCTTGCAAACTTTTTGAGTTAATGAACATTTTCCAGTAAAAATTGTTTGAAATTCGTAACAATTTTTAGTAAATGAACAATCCTATTATTTTTTTTTTATTTATTTTTATTTATTTATTTCATTTAGCTAGGACTTTAAGAATCGAAGTCTTTTATAGTCCATATTATCAGAAAAAAAATAAAAAGTTACGACATATTTACTGAAAATATCCGATCAACACACTATATATATGGGGAGATAAAAGAAAATCATATCCTTTTAAAGGCTGAAAATTTGTTCAATTTAAATAAACAATCCTCAAGATTTTTGGAAATATCTTTATAAACACGCTTTTTGCTAATATCTCGAAAACGCTTCTTAAGAAAAATAAATGAAGGCGATATTTGTGTTCAACGACCCTGAATTAGCTAAGAAAATATCCAATTTTTGAGGTTATAGCAAAAAGGCAAAAATTTGTTGCATAGTGTTATTTGCAAAGTAATACAAATCTCAGATTAAGACTTTTTAAATTTATAAAATTAATTTTTCATTTGTTAAACAGAAGTAAATCATTGCAGTATTTCTGTATAATTAAAGAAAAAGTTCATGTCTACAGCGCTAATGAGTTGAAATTATACTATTATACTATAAAGATTTAAGTATAAAACAATCATGAAAAAATTAGAACACAATGTTCGAAAACGTCATAGAATATATGTATGTATGTATCTACAGAGGAGATAAATTCAAACGTGTTTTTTTTTGTAAACTTGAAAGTATTTTAATCAAAATCCAAATAAAACTTTAAGCTGTCTTGCCTTATTTATTTAACAATAACAACAGTAACAACAATTAAATAAAAAAATTATACAGGCAACTGTAGACATTTTACAGTAGTAGCGAAAGCAATTGGAGGAGAATTGTAAATATCTTAAAATGTCTCGTTGTTAAAAAGCGGGTTTTCTCAAAAAAACATTTATGTAAAAAAAAATTTCTAAGCGAAAATGTTACGCTGAGTGAATGCATTGCACACATTTTAAAATTGACACCACAAAATGCCAACAAAAGATATGCCAAATGTGTACTCAGCATTAATAAAAACACTGTAGAACACAGCAAAAGAAAATAATGTATGTAAGTCCAGGTTCACACACTTCAACTTTTGTTGATCAACCTGTAATTCAGCTGTAAAAAAGACGGATAAGGAAATATGAATATCTCTTTTTTTCTTACAGCTGAATTACGAGTTGATCAACAAAAGTTGAAGTGTGTGAATCGGGACTAAAAGACACATACATACATATGTATATGTATGTACGCTTTGTTTAACCAACACTGTACATTTTTAAACATAAACTACATGTTACGGTTAATTTTGCTGATAACAAACCCACGCAAATAAAGCCCAAATATAATTTTCAAGACACTCATTTCGATTCGTTTATGAAAAACAGAAGATAAGAACTTAGCAGTAACCCAATTGACCAAGACTTTCGCTATTGATGTCGATTTCGAATATATCTCGAACATTTATCGTGTAAAACTATCGAGAGTGACACTTAAAAATGAATCGAAAAAAGTTCACCTGTCGCTCAGTTTTGTCACAAAAAAAAAATATTCAATCTCGAATCTCGCTAGCAATATCAAAAGTGAGAGAATATCGAACTAATTTCCATATCACAAGAAGTAAAGAAGTAATTTTATTTATTTTATTTATTTATTTTTAATACCTTAACTTACGTTGCATGATTTGAACAGGGTACCTCAACTCTAACAGATTTGCACATATGTAGGTATGTGTTCTTATTTTATTTTTTAAGTTACAATGCTGTCATGCTTCAAACTTGCTATATCTAGACTAACACCTAATTCACACGTTGATTTTTCAATGATTTTTTAAAACACGATTTTTGTAGTTTGTAGGCGAACGGTATAGAAAAGCAAAGGGGGGTAGAAAAAAATCACATTTTCCGTTTTCCGAGTTTTTTTTTTCAAATTTTCTTTACACATATTTTAATTTTTGGTATGTTGCTTTATTTTATTTTTTCATTCAACGCGACAACAACTTTTTATAATAGAAAACAGTGTTACCTGTAGGTTATTTTGTCGCTAATATAGGAGTATAGGGAATATCGGACAAATATTTTTTTTTTGCCAAAACGTTTCTTTATTTATAAGTATCAATAATACTTTGACAAAACGTAGGTATTTTTTATACTCAGATTGCATTTTTTATATATAAATAAAAAAAAGAACTATAATTAAAATATATTTTTGCTCATAAACCGTTTCAAAATTTGTTTTTGCTCGAAATTACACAGACTTTTATTAAATGGCAGGTACCTAAGGAAACATAATAATATAGGCATCAATTAAACAATGATTTAATAATTAAAGAAATTACACTTACATCTACATATCTATCTTAAATCTTAATAAACTCCATTAATGGAGAAATCTCAAATGCAGCTTTATGTTAAATTTGTATTATATATAAGATAATTTCTGAAAATCTGTAGAGAAGTATGCATTAATTTCGAACGCAGAAGTAGTCACTTTAAATATTTTAATACACAAGAACTACATATGTATGTCAAAATGTGGACTTAAATGTTTTTAATTAATCTTTTTTTAAATTAAAATTAATGAAATTTGTAGATTTTCGTATGGGAACATTTTTTTAACATGTAGGGAAAATGGATTTTTTAAAATCTACTAGCAACACTGATAGCATTTTTGAAGGCAAAAAAAATCAAACCTAGAAACATGGAAAAAATCATCGTATGAATGTACAATGTTTTTGGAAGCAACTTTTAAAGAGAATTTAAAATAAAACAAGATTTTTAAATCCTCGTATGAATTGGGCCTAACAGGCTGGCACACATACACTCGGCTACCGTCACACATTCGAAAAACTATCGATAGAAGTTCGAGTTCGAAGCTTTAGCGAACATTCGAATTTTTTTTAGATATGCGAACAAATATCGAACAATTTTGTTTCGAAATTTCTTCGCTTTAGTGAACATTCGTTTTTATCGAATCTCAGGTCAAGTGGGTACGCACAATATACATACATATGTACATATGTACGTATATGTACGTATGTATGTATGCAGAACATTTATATCAGAATTAAATGAGTGTTGGCGATGTTTTGTTTTGTTTTCAAAATTGCGTTTTAAACTTAAGGTGTTAATGGCAGAGATAATAATAATTTTGCACGACTGTTTTTTTATGGAATGCAAGCAAACAGAAATATGTAGTAAATGAAGAAAAAATAAAATAAAAAAACCAAAACGGCAGAAGGAACTCAGGAATTCGTTTCAAATATTTTATATTATTTGAGAAGTAATTTTAACAGAAGAATAATAATGTCTTAATCGGTCGAAAAGTTCAGTTTTTTAAATTCTTACCCCATGCATAAAATTTAAAATGAATTTGAAATGTATGTATTTTATTTAAAATTTTTCATAAAAAATTTTCCTAAAATGGATTTCAAATTCATTTAAATTTTTTATGAATATGGGGTTGTTATTGAATGAAATATTTTTTATTGATTAATGTGATTTTCTAAGTTTTAAAAATTCCGTAATTTTTTCTGTTTGTTTCAGATATCATTTGGCAGTATTTCCAAATCTGTTTTCTTGCAGAAAGGTTTGCTACGAGGGTGGGTCCTTAACTCAGTGTCTTTGAATTTCCCGCCCTTTAATTTATATGGCAACACTGCTGCTGTCAACAAGCAACTGTCAGTTGACTCCTGTCTAAATTTTAACAAGTTGCGTCATTTACTTTGTGTTTGGCAGCCGTTGGTAGCAGACTACCTCGCGTTCTAAGAATAAAGTGGGAAAAAGTGAATTTCGTGTGCTCATTAAGCATTAACCGACTTCAAAATGAGGTTATCAATTCGTCTCTATTTTTTTTGGGGGGTGTTACTTGATAACTCGGTACATTTTACACCGATTGCAAAAATTCTTTTTTTTTTTTGTCTGAGAGGGTACAGCTTCCCATTGGTCCCATTGTAAAAAAAAGTGGGCGGGACACGCCTAAAAGTTTATTTTATTTTATGATATTCTGCTTATTTGATTGCTGCGAAACCTAGCAAACACCTTTGGTTCTTGCAATTACACAATTTTCAAGTTGCAAAAATGGGTTGGGGGGGGGGGGGGGTGTCGACGCCAATTAAAATCTATTATTATATTTCACGTGGTTCTACTCAACCGATTTTTACGAAATTTACCATACAACTTGAGCTCAAAAAATTACACAATCTTCCATTTCAAAAATGGGTCCATTAAAATTTATTTTTATGGTAGAATTATTTTTTGCTGAAAAAAAAACCATTCAAATCAAGGCTAAGCTTGATAAGTACATGGAGACTCTTCCCCATCAATTTTTTTTTTTCAATTTAAAAAAAGTAGTTTACTGAATTTCGTTGTGGCCGTACAAGCCGAACGTTCTAGACCCAAAGTTGAGATCTCTACATCCGAAACAATTGAAAAAAAAATTCACGATATGGTTTTAACCGATCGGAGATTGAAAGTGGGAGAGATTGTGGAAGCCATAAGCATCTTACATGGCTCAGTGGTTTCAATTTTGAATGATCACTTGGGTGAAAGAAAGCTTTCCGCAAGATGGGTGCCGCGTTTGCTCACAATCGAATACAATTGCATGTGCAGTTTCCATGGCAAAAATCCATGAATGAGGCTATGAATTGCTCCCTCATCCGCCATATTCTCCAGAGTGACTATTTCTTGTTCCCAAACTTGAAGAAATGGCTCGGCGGAAAGAGATTTGACTCCAATAACGAATCATCTCACAAACAAATGCCTATTTTGATGACATCGAAAAATCATATTTTTCGGAAGGGATAAAAAATTGTAGAAAAGTTGGACTGTGTATAGAAAAAACTTAAAGGAGACTATGTTCAGAAATAAAATAACTTTTCATATAAAATAAAAAACCTGTGTTTCTGCAAAAAGTCACTGAGTTAATGACCCACTATCGTATAAATTTGTTTAAAACTGCACTAAAAGGGAATTATTACATAGAATAACTATGTAAAATCTTTTGTTTTTCAAATATTTTAACAAAATGGCCTCGATGTTGCTGAAGTTGTTACCGCCTTCACCAGTTTTCTTAAAAATCTAAGAGTTTAAAAATATAAATTAAAGCAATTAATTAATTTTAACGTTTATTAACGCACTAATAATCCCAAATTATTATTTTACTTAATTAGTAAAATAACTTTTTTATTAAAAATACATTTAAATTGATTATTGAGGATCCAGCTAAACCCCTCAATAATCAATTTAAATGTATTTTTAATAAAAAAGTTATTTTACTAATTAAGTAAAATAATAATTTGGGATTATTAGTGCGTTAATAAACGTTAAACTTAAATTGTAGCAATTCCCAAAAATAAAACACTAATTAGCAATTAATTAATGTTTAATCGCAATTTAAGCGATGTTAACACAATATAGACCTTCACCTCGCCCAAAATGTCTGAAAGAATAAAATGGTTTCACTAAATTTTTCTTTCATTACTTACTTTTCGCTGTAAAAACGTGATAAAAAAAACTACAATTAGTCATATATATTCTCCCCATCTGACCGTGTCTACACTTAAATTTAACAATACTCAATGTAAATGATAATTTTAAAATGTGACGACAAAGAGCATTGAACATGTTGAGTGATATAAATATAAAAAAATCTATAAATTTATAAAATGTCTGGAAAATGTATAAGCGGGTAGGAAAAATAGCCAACAACAATGTGAACGAGTAAATAAATAATAATAAGGAAAAAATTAAAAAAAATCAATATTAAAAAAAAGAGTTCTTACAAACAGATTTTGGTAAAAAAAGCTTCAATTTATACACATATAAAAAATAAATAGTTAAAACAAGTCTACGGATAAAAAATCCGTTTAATAAGTATTAGCTATGAACGTTGATTAAACATGCGTGGGAGAAACTTGCCGACTGGATGCCAAGACGATGCTATGTACACAAAACCGAAGGTCCTGGGATTTGTATAGTGTTTTAAGCTCTGGTAGCAGAAATCCTTTAGGTTTAAAAATTTTATAATTAAATAACAGCCTTATTTATAAAAATTATTAAGGCTTTATAAAGGCTTTTTAAGAAAAATTTTGTGTGAAAATTTGTTTTAAAACCCTTTTATAAAGCCTTAATAAGTTTTATAAATAAAGCTGCAAGTATTTATTCAATTATTTAGCAAAGAAAAATTATTGTTTTCTTCTTCTTCTTCTTCCTGTTGTGCTGACATACTATGTAGTATGTCAAAAAAGGTGACTTCGGACACTTAGTCCATGGTGTCACCTTTGTGGTGATAATTTTTTGTTGTTGTGTAGGAGCTTCCTTCGGTTGCTGCGAACGACCTATACCTTCGTATAGGAAGTAGGAGTTTCCAAGATCCACTCCTTTGTGGTGATTGTTTTTATAATTGTTTTTGTTTTTGCATGTGGTTAATGGAAACCAACGGGATATCGCGGTGATACCGTTAACCGACGACAACCATTAATCACATGCGGTGAGACGCAAAACTCTCGAAGGCCAATAAACAACAGTGGCCTGGTTGCATTTAAGAAATAATTGCCAACGACGCGTGATGTTGACTCGCCCAGAGCTGCTTTACGAATCAAATTATTGTTTTGTTATATTGTTTATTTGCTATGTACACATGTACATATCGCTCATTTACTCAAGGAAAGTCATAACTCAAAAAAAAAAAAAAAAGATTGCCAGAAAACGATTTTAAAGTTTTCAATTTACACACAACTTAATAGAAAAAGGAAATTCTTTTTTTCCAGAGTTAAGTAAACAAGATATTTGTATGAAATTTTTACACAATATGAATTCTTAATTAAATAATTAATTAATTCATTTTTTGAGTTATGACGTTGTTTGAGTAAATGTACATACAGAGGCTACATACAATAAAGTAACCTATGATATGGTTATCGTAAAAACAGTCGAAATTAATCTAATCATTAGATGAAAAAATTAAGCGCAATCAGCAAGCCAAAAAAAAAGAAATTAGTTTTTTGTATTATAAATTTACCTTCGGCTCTCGGCTCTCGCGCTCTCGCATTCTCTCTTGCTCTTTTAATGTTGAGCTTGTAAATCAGGGGGGTTATTATGTAATTCGATTCGAAACGAAAACTGTACGAATTTGTATGTTATTAACATTGCAATTCGAACACATTTCCGTTCGATTCGGATTACATAATTAGCCTTATCATGAATTCCACATGTGAAAATTTCCGAATGAAATTTTTCGTTCACATGGATTTTAATTTCGTATCGGCAATTCCAATCAAATTAAAAACTTGCATGTTTCCACTTTTTCCAACAGACAAATCTTTCTAAATAATTTTTTTCATAAATTGTCAGCATATTTCGCAATCGTATGAAGTTTTTTAATTACAATTGTTCACACGTTCGGAAATTTCCATGTGAAATTTTATTTATGATAAGCCTGAATAAACGCTCAGGATGACCGATGACATTTTTCAAAAAGTGGCACCAAATAGGGGATTTATCAAAAAAAAGGGCCAAAATTAAAAAAAAAAAAAACGAGGAAACTACACTAAACTTTTTATTATATAATTCACTCTAAAAAAAGGGGACAAAAAGTCGCAATACAGTCGAAAAAGTGGCAATTTGCCACTTTAGTCGGACAAACGGTCACGCTGTCTACAAGTGCACAAGTTAGAAAAAAATATTCTTCAAGCTTTAATAATTTTTATTGAACTTTACTGCATTTTACTAAATTGGGTTCGTTTATCCAAAATACATTAAATGAGAACACAAATTGAGAGGGTAAAGTGACAGTTCTTGTCTGAGTATTTGAGTATTTTCCAAATTTTTACTTCAGAAATTTGTCGTAGTAAAGTTTAAAAAGTAAGCAAACGAAAAGTGCAAAAAAATTTAGAAAATAAAATAAAAAATTAAATAAAAATTGCGAGTCATTAAAAAATAATTATTTTATAAAGTATGATAATAATTACTGTTAATATACGAGTACATATGTATGTACATGTATTGTAATTTACTTTATTAATCCTATTGTTTTGCAAATTATTCTAAATACTCAGAGTTATAAAACTGTAAAGTATCTGCACTTGCTTTTAAGGTAATCAGTAACATTAACAAATAGTCATGTCCATTTTTATTAATTTAACCAACAACAAAACAAGGAAATCAAGAAGAAATTAATTACAAATATTACATGGAATAAATTACAAAATTTATTCTTAGATTGTTCGTGTTAGAATAATATTGTATCGAGTTCCAATAATTAAGAGTTGAATAGTCAAAAGTTTATATATTTTCCTACACTATGTGGAGTTGGAGTCAGGTTTTTCTTTAATCTTACTAATTTTTACTATTTCTATTTTTCCGTTAGAGTACTTTTTTCGGCAACAACTCTATTTGAGAGTAAATTTTAAAATTTTAAACTTTTTTAAACTCGTTTTCTGCCACATTTTGTGAGTTATGACGTTGTTTGAGTAAATGAGCGATGTATGCAATTATAAAAAAAAACTAATAAAAAATATATGTATAGGTATACGTAAATATGTATGTATATTGATTGATCTTGAGCTCGATTGAAAAATTAATTAATAAAAATAATATACAATTTGAATAAAAGTAAGATACTAAATATTAATGTTGTATATGTATGTATGTATATGAATTTGAAATTGGGGATGATTCGAATTTAAGCCCTTTCGCACACGAATTTTTTTTTTATCAAAAAGACAAAATAATTTTTTATTGCCTATTTATAAATATGTATGTATGTATGTACATAATTTATCAAAAACATTTCACAAAACTTTAAACTTTTGAATTAAATCCAAGAAAAACCAGTTACAAGGTCGTTATATATGAACATACATACACACATACATATGAACATATGTATGCAGATACGTACATATGTAGGTATGGAATTTAATTTACCTTGTTTTATGTAAATACATACTGACATACATAGCGTTGCCGCTTTTATTTAGGTATGAGACTTGAGCATTGATGTTATGCGGTATAAACACGCGGCACTAGCCGCGTTTGATTACGCATCCGAGTTTTAATACAAAAAAAGGATAAAGTTAAACGTGCATATACCTTGTACATATGCACATACAATATATATGAATATAAACATAGTTATACTTATTATATAATTTTTGTATTATGGGAGAAAATTTATCTTCTTATTGCTGAAAATTGATAACAGAAAAGTTTAACGAAAACAATATGAATCATTCATTCTGAATAGTAAGAGATCCAGTGATTACTGCGAAAATTTACTCATGTTGGCTGATAAATTAAAATAAAATGTCAACACATGATGAAAAGGTGACTAAGGAATAAAATACTCGTATTAACAATATGCATAAGATCAAAACTATTTAAGTAAGAGTCATAACACAAAAAACGTGATTTTGGAGTTAATAAAGTAGAATTAGTTGTCATATCGTTCTTCATATTGTTTAAAAATTTCATACAAATATACTCAACTCTTAAGAGAACAAAATTTTATTTTTCCATTAAATTATGTGTAAATTCAAAACTTCAAACATCTTTTCTGCGAAAGAAGTTTTCTTGAGTTTTGACTCTTATGAAGCAGAGGTTCCATATCTATAATAGTGCCACTATACGCAGGGAAAGAATGATTTGTGTACATACTTACATATGTAGTATGTATTTGAAATACATATATCGAAAGATTGTACATTTGCAAAAGAATATGAAGCACTGAATCAATAAGTTTATGTTTTATCATGAAATTTATGAAGTACATATGTATGTATAAGCAGAAGTAAACAAACAAAACATATGCTTGTCTGTATTTACAATAAAGTTTTTCCAAGTACAGCGTGAATCATTGTTTTTTCTTTCTTTATTTTACTTATGTATGTACTGAGAAAGCGTAATATATTTAATAATCTATAATATTATGACTTGAAAAAATCTTCCTTTACAGAATAATCCGATATAAAATTTCAATTAATTGAACTGAATATGTATGTATTTTATTATTTTTGAAGTTAAAGTTAAACTGGCGACAAATATTGTACAAATCGTAACTTTAAACGAAAAATCATAAATACCCCATTTTCCTAAGCATCAATCATCCAAGTGGGCCGAGTAAAGTGCCGAATAAACATTGTTTTAAAAATAACACAAGTTTTTATTTTCAATCTGCATACTTTTTTATGTTCTATTTCATACTATCTTTCACCCATGGCTCCGCTCGGGTTAATCTGTTTAAAAACAGAAGTGAAACACAGCATGAAAGTGTATCAATGTACATATGTACATATCGCACATGGAAAGAGAAAGTACACTTTAATAGATGTTTTTTTGCTTTTCAATAGAATAATACGTTTTGTTTATAAATATATGGTTGGTATGTGTGAAAAATGAGGCCTAAAAAAAAGTTTGGCGACCACTGTTTTACCAATTTTGTACTCTGTGCTGATATACGTCTATTAAATTGTACTTTCATCACCCTGGAAGCTTAAATGCACCGAAAGCGTACTAATAGAACGCGAAATACATCATACAGGTAGATTTTTAACACAAAGTCTGCTAATAAAATATGGGATGGCATTGAGAATTTTAAAATAGTACTAACAAACTTTCCAAAATTGTACTTTTTTTACCTTAATTGTACTAAGAGATTTTTTTTAGTTCTGGCTACCAAATCGTTTTCACAAATTTTCATTTAAGTTGGGATGTTAAAGCATCTGGCTACATCTGTTTAGTTGAAATTTAAAATATAAAAATAAATAGCGTCTGCTCTAGCATCCGAATTTAGAATAAAAAGTATTTGGAAATGGACGAGTTCTTATTTTTTGAATTTCTCGCTGCGATTTGTTTTCAAGTGAGAAGAATATGAGTTTGATTGTTCAAAAGTGAAAATTGAGATATGCAATCGTTTGAAAATAAATGCGGAGTGAAATTGGGGAGATTACTTGAATGTAATTAGTCATTGGTGTGCTATTGTACTTAACGAGTTTGAATAGTACCAAAAAAAATTCCATTGTACAAACTTTGAAATCCCTGGTCTGTTGTTTGGCCTTCGAGAGTTTTTCGTCTCGCTCGCACTGATAACCGTGTAATATTGCGGCTTTTTGTGGAATTTCTTTAACAACCACGTTGCTACTTCCTATGTGAAGGCATAGGTCGTGTACAGTCAGTCACAAAACTTTTGAAACTACTGTTAATATGATATGGTCTTAGTTACTCCGCCCATATTTGTGCAACACCATACTATGCAAATTTACTTTGTATAGTACCTATGTTAAATAAATAAATAAATAAACAAACAGTTTCATACATACATATATAGTACATATGTACATATGTGTATGTATGTAAATATATTTACAATTGAACACATGTTTGTACTTTATCTGCCGAGCAGAGTAGTAAGCCGTAACTGCATGGCTGGCGGGTAGCTGCTCAGCCGATTTCATTCAACATGCCGAACCGCCGCCGAACCACTCGGCTTATCGGCGGCTTAATACTAAGCCGATATTTGGTCTTCTTTTATGTTTTATACTTTTTGAATTAAGTTTAATATTGTGTCTACTCAACTTGCGTATAGTTTTTATTTATATTTCGTATTGAATATGGTAGCGAGAGTCTTTTAAAGATAATTGTTTTGCTTCCACAGAGAAAAATAATGTTTATATGAACGGTAACGTAGCTGCGACAACACTTACGTTCTCTTTTGGAGTCGCTTCTTAAGGCTCAATCAGAGGTGCCATAACCATAACCATAGAGAACAGCCGGTCGAACCGAACTATTGGGCAACACGGTATTCGATTATAGGTGACTCGCCATAACGCCATAACTCTCACCATTGAAACCAATTGAATTTTTGTTTGGTTATGGCTATGGCACTATGGCTATGTCACGTCTAATTTAAGCTTTAAGTCCATGCACGTTTACATACAGGTGTGTTCTGTAAATCGCGCGATTTGAAATCGCCTAATTTCCAGAAAAGAGCTCAATTAAAAAGGTGACTTATTGCAGCTTTTTAATTGGTTTTAATGTTTTAGATGCTTAAGACATTTTAAACGAACTTAACTTTGAATACACTAAATCGTCCGATCAGCGAAACACTGTTTTCGATTTCGGAAATCGTATGATTTCAAAACGCGCGGTTTACAGAACACCCCTGATAGACGTTTTTCTCGCTGCAGTCAATCGACTCTTTGATAATTATTTGATCAAAGCTTTTTATTTGTTCATCCGTAACAGTGTTGCAATAAAGTAACTAATTTTTAATTCAATCGGAAAGCTTAAAATAAATTAATAAATAAAATAAAATAAATAAATAAATAAATTTATATATACGGCCATGCCACAGAGTTCAATTCCGTTCGAACACGGAATTCAATCCATCCCATTATTGCAGGAGATGGTGTCTAAAAAAGAAAACTAAAATATGGACATTTGCCAGGTGTTTCCAGACTGTTGGGGGCCGCTGGTATGCTCCAGCTAGGGCTTGACATTTTGAGGTGGATTCAATTCCGTTTCCGAACGGAATTGAACTCTGTAACATGGGCGATAGTCTAGAATATGTTTCTATAGTTTAACAAATAATTTACGAAGTTACTTTTTGGGCATTGCACAATAAATAATGTTACAACGTGATGATTCAATAATTCACGTACTTTTCCAGAAACAGACTGGGTTCCGAAATTTTTTTAAATGCTTAAACAAATCGGCTTTAAGCCGTTCAACCGCCGCAGCCGAAAATATTTGTCTTTCAGCCACAAACGAAATCGTCGTTTGGTTATTGGTTTGCTGCAGACAATGTATTTTGAGCATACTGTGCCGCAAACCAATAACAATGTACATATGTACCTGCGTGCACATACTTACATACATTTATGCATGTGTTACAACAGCAGAACAAACAAGAATATAAAAGTATTAATATACAACTGCCGCATGATTAAGATAAAACCCAAAACAACACAACAAACAATAAATATTATATATATATATATATATATATATATGTACATAACTACAAAAAAATAAATAATATGTATATAGATATGTACGTATATTTATGTATTTATGCCGGTGTAAATAGAAAAAGTAAAAAAATCGTATGTAAAAACAACAAAGCACGTAAAGAATACGTTATACTCACTAACAAACTGTTCCTCAAAAATATTACAACAAAAACAGAGGTGTTTGGTCTGGTGGCTGTTGACTCGTTAATTGTTCTGCTGCTTTACAAATCTTTTTTTTATTGCAGTTGTTTTTACTCTAGTAAAACCAAACGTTTTCCTGGTTTAAGAAAAATTTTCTTTGAAAGCTCTCCCTGTAGCTGTTTTATACTTTTTCACTTTTTATTTTGCGACTTCTTTTACTTTCAGTATTTTATTTTATGTATGTATGTATTGTTTTTCCGCATTGAATCACAATTAAATTTACATATAATTTTTTTATACAATCCCAAGTTTTTTTAGGAACGAAAAATGCTTTATCTTATTGAAAATACGACCACGATGTTTTTTCTAGGTGAACTCTATATATTAACAATTAAAAAAAAGAGTTTCCACTTTAATTTATATTAAAAACCAAAATATAATCGATTTTTTACACTGAATTTTTTTCAATTATATTTTCACCTCTGGCGTTTCTTTCTTGGTTTTGTTTTTATAAGCAATAAGCTTTATCTTGAAAATTTTACCTTTACACTACATTTATTCTTTTATTGATAATCACGATTCAAGTAATTTCTTTATTATTTTATGAAACTATTTTTTATAAAACACAAACTTCCTCACTTTCCACCTGCAAATTGCTGAAGTAAAGCATAATAACAAAATGTAGCCAAGGCTGCCAGAAGATTCTGCTGAAAAATCTGCACTTTTTTGAAAAATCATCGGCATGTTAGTTTCGAAAATCGTCAAGAAAATCTGCATGAGTTTTTCATTAATATTTGTTATTAATTAGACAAAAAATAACAATCATATGTAATTTCACGTATTTAATAAAATGATAATACATAATTATTACATTTATTATTATATGTTTTAATATATTATTTCACATAAAATGTTAAATATGTTATATTAAATGTTAAACATAAAATCGGCAAATCGGCATTTTTTTTGAAAAAGTGAAAAAATCGACACCTTTGGCAGCCCTACTTGCGGCGGATTCGACTAGTGATGCCGACGCTTATGGCTCTGAAAGTACACCAAAAGTTTAAAAAAGCACTAAAAAGCGTAATACCTCTTTTATACACTGAAAGTTTACTTTAACTCCTTTGCAACACGGAAAGTTTACTTTTGCAAAGTATTAATTCAGCTGTGTGAAAGACAGAGGTAGTAGTACAGTCCCTTTCTGTCTTTCTCCCAGCTGAATTAAGACTTTGCAAAGTAAACTTTAAGTGTATAAAAGGGGTATAATTTTGACATCTAAAAAGCGTAATAAAGTAACGTGAAAAAAAGTGAACATCCGCGCGTGTGAAGTTTAATAATGTTAAATATTTTCGAAGCTATTCTCTATTTCGACAATAGTATCATCTTTAAAGAAATATATCAGACGAAAAATGTATGCTTTACACTGACGAAGTAAATACACCAAGTTTTTATTAAAGTAATTTTAAGAAATACATAAATTTCTTAAAAGCACTACTTAGTGCTTTTTCTTAGTTTGGCACCAACGCTCAAGGCGAATTCGGTATCAGGTGACCTCTTCCGCCCGGCTGATTATCAGCTGTTGATACCAAATTGAGCAATTTGAACCAAAATGTCAAAATTTGCTTAGAAATCTTCTGACAGATTGGTTTTGTGGCATAGCAAACTACGTGTTGTTTCTTGTGTTGTAAAATTGTTGTAGGGAAGAGTTCACCTGATACTGAATTCGTCCTGCCAACGATCAAAATTTGGCGTTTTGAGTCTCCAAAAAGCACTAAAAATAGTGCCAAAAGCACCAAGAAATGTACCAACAACTTCCAAAAGTGTACTTTTTTGACTTTAATTGTACTAAAAGATTTTTTTAATTCAAATTACATATTTTATTTGATTTTGTTAAAACAATCGACTTTGTTCTGGCTACCGAATCGTTTTCACAAATTTGCTTGCAAGTTGGGATGTTAAAGCATATGGTTACAACTGTTTAAGTTGAAATTTGAAATGTAGTTCGGATGATAAAGCATGTGCTTTAACATCCGAATTTAGAAGAAAAATGATCGGAAAATGGACGAGTTCACATTTTTTTTGGTTTTCTCGATGCGTTTTGCTTTCACAATATTGTTTTCAAGTGAGAAGAATATGAATTTCATTGTTCAAAAGTGAAAATTGATATATGCAATCGTTCGAAAAGAAATGCGGAGTGAAACTGGGGAGATTCCCTAAATGTAGTAAATTAGTCATTGGTGTACTATTGTAATTTCCGAGTTTGAATAGTACCAAAAAAGGTGCAATTGTATCAACTTTGCCATCCCTGACTCAAACATTTACAACAACAACAAAAATATCAAAATTTTTTTATTTTTTCGCCGTGTTTGCACAAACATTAAAAAAACATCCAAAATTTGAACGCATAACGTTCAAACCTTGAACATTGCACCAATGGTGCGGCGAAAAAAATGGGTACGATGAGACGTAAAAGTAAGTGGGGTCCTCATTAATTTGTAAAATTAATATAGTGATGATACATTATATGTCCCGGTTTACACGTTTCAACTTTTGTTGCACAACTCGTAATTCAGCTGTAAGAAAAAAGAGATATTTGTATTTACGTCTTTCTTACAGCTGAATTACGAGTTGAGCAACACAAGTTGAAACGTGTGAACCGGGACTAACCAATAAGATTTTAACTAAACACGAGTCGTGTTTTTTCATTCATCTAGTTTTATTATATCTAAAATTGATTTTCTTTCATCACTCTGACTATTTTATAGCGCAATTTTGTAAATTTTTAATTATTCACACAAAAACGAATTATTTTAATTATGTAATATAAATTGATGATATATTATAACCAAGTAAGTAACCCTACGTCTACACCTGATATATTTTTATCATAACAAAAATCTAACTTTATATTGAATAATAATTTTTTTTTATGTTAGCTCTTTTTTCTAAATGGAAGTTGACATTTGTCATGATAAAAATATGTATATCAGGTGTAGACATAGGGTAAAGCAAAATAACAAAATGTAGCTAACAGTGAGATTACACGAGACATAAGTTTGGAAATTTTTGTGTTGGAAATTGTTGAAAATAACAGTGTAAACCGTATATGTTAGTGTTCGAACACATATTTGGAAATAATTGCTCAAACACAAGTCTGAGTTGTGTTAGGACACAAGCTGTCAAATTCACCTTTTTCGTTGAAAATAATTGCGGGATACTGGAAATAATAAGTTTATTACAAAAAAAAACAAGCAGAAGCACTAAATATATGCTCTGTGGCATAAGTATTAAAAAATCAAAACTTAAAACGCACACTTTGTATGCAAACGAGAACTTAAATTTTGATTTTTAGCATTATACGTCTAGCCACCCCTTAAAATAAGTTTGAACACAAAGCTTTTTGTGTCGTCATTCTGCCGACGTTATTTCTTATGTTCAGAAATAAGAATTGCTCGTCTATTCGTACTGTAATCTAGCACAAGCAACAACTCGTGACAATGCTGCCAAGTCTTCTTGAATAATTTAAACGCGTTACAAAAAATCGCACGTTTCGCATAGTTTTCTAGATACTGAGATGATAAGGTATAATTAAACACTTTTCTGTGGCCATTCTTTAGCTGCATTGATTATTGAATAATACAAAATGTGGAATTCTAAATTACAAACGTTCGTTTCACGAATACTTTGCACACTGAACAAAAAGCAAATAAATTAAAAAGAAAGTGTTATAAGAAACATGCAAAATAGCAGCATTGGTATTAGTCCAAGGCAAATTCATTTCCAGGTAATATCAGGATTACAAAAACAATGAAAAAATACAACAATGAAAAAAACAACATGGGCTGTAGTTCATCCAAAACATCAAACATATAATTTCTTTAACATAATAATAATAAAAATTATTCACATAAATTTGAAAATATTTCTCCACGGCAGCTACCACTAACAAAATTTGCAACGTTTAGCACTTCTCACAATATTTTAATAGTTTTTTTTCATATTTTTAAATTTGTTTTCACAGAATTTATTTTAATAAAATATTTTTCATACTGAAATTTTTTAACATTTTCTTTTAATTTCTCTTTCGTAAAAAATTTTTGAAGTTTCTGATGAACTTTAATTTGAAAAAAATAGCTCAGCTGCATTTCCGCTACTACCTTGTGAATGTGCCTTGGTATTTGTCGAACGCATTCACATAGTTGTAATATTTCGTACTAGTGTAAATTGACAGTGTGACCACATATTTTTGGTAATTATTTGTGTGCATATCAGATTTGGGTATTATCATTGTTAGTGCTAAAACATTTGTTATAACAATTAAAAAAGTAATGAAAAACTTCTGCTAATAATCTCTTTTACGTTTTAAAATGTATGTTTTAAGTACAGTGTATCCTCGATAATCCGAACAATTAAGAAACCTTGTGATGTCCGAAATGGCAACATTTTCGAGGCAAGAGAAAAAATCTAATATATATTTATTTACATGAAATTCCCTTTAAAATTAAATACTTACATGGAAGAACTTCATATACGAATACAAGAAATTAATTTTCATCAAATGCTTCCATTACTTGTTACACAAATAGTTGGATATTTTTATTTGGTGAAGTTTAGTTTCTTTGTTCGCAATATATATGAAGCTTGTATGCTTTAAAATATCCCCGGCAGGAAGTTTTATAGCTATCAATGGTATTTGTGCAAAAATAAATACTTCCTCTGTCTTCACAAACAATGAAAAACTGACGACATGTATTATTTTTAATGCCAAACACAATAAAAATGAATGGTACCAACTCTTTAGAAAAAAAACTAAGATCAGACAGGTGATTGTTTGGTGCAAAGCAACAGATATAAGTGCTGTGCGAATTATTGGAGTAGAAAAATATGTGTCTATTGTAGTAAAACATTTAATGTCCGGATTACTGCGCTGTCCAGACTTGCAGATGTCCGAGATATCGAAATCAGTATCATTTCGATATGTTTACTCATTATATGAAGTGGCATACATATATGTATGTATGTATGAATATGTTATACAGTTGATAAACTAGATTTCAAGAAGCAAATTTTTTGCAGCGCATGAATCTTAGAAAATCAATTAAATAAAAATATGTTGGTATTGTTATACATATCGTCGGTTTTTTATTGGTTTGCTGCAGACATAATGTATTTTTAATATACTGTGCCGCAAACCATTGATCAACCGACGATATGTATATGCCGATAACTGTTAGTTAAAATTTTTGAATGGATTTAACAAAATGCATTTCAGTCTGGCAGGTCCGTATGCTTAGCATGCGAACATATATACTTAAAAATGGTTGTTGGATTTGCTACTTACAATTTTGGTAAACAGAGATGAGTATGTATTTGAATGGAACGATGCTGCCAGACCTTATAATTAACCAGCAGATCGTCTGGGCATTTTTTCGCCAACTGTCTTACGCATTAGGTTGTTGAAATTGGTATTATGGCATAATTATAATTATAATATTCCTAAAAGTGGAAGGGTATAACTAACACTCACTAAAACTTAACGTTGTGTCATGCTTCAAACCAAACTAATTCTAGGAAACATTTACAAGAAAAGTGGGTACTAGTGAACTTAGAAATATGTATTATGAGCGTTGTCAGCAGAGAAGCAAGCCGAGCAAAAAATTTCGGCGGCGGCTGAAAGACAAATATTTTTGGCGGCGGCGGCTGAACGGCTTAACGCCGATTAGTTTAAGCATTTAAACAATTCTTTTAACCCAGTCCGTTTCTGGAAAAGTAGTAGTGTAGTAGTAGTGTTTTTGAATCACCACGTTGTAGCATTATTTATTTTGTAATAATTTGAATATTGCAGCAAGTAATGTCCTAAATGCCAAGAAAATTAACTTCCTAAATTATTTGTTTTACCATAGCAACATATTCTAGACTATATATAAATTTTATTTAAGCATTCCGTTTGAATTAAAAATTAGTTACTTTATTGCAACACTGCTACGGATGAACGAAACAAAAGCTTTGATCAAATAGTTATCAAAAAGTCGCCAGAATGCTGCGACAAAAAATCTATGTAAACGTTCATGGATTTAAAGGTGCAATAAGAGGTGCCATAACCATAGCCATAACATAACATAACAGCCGTACGAACCAAACTAATGGGCAACACTGTATTTGATTATAGGTGACTCGCCATAATGCCATAGCCATTACCATAGAAACCAATTGAATTTTGGTTTGGTTATGGCTATGGCATTATGACTATGTCACGTCTAAGTTAAGCTTAAAAAGGGACTCCATAAGAGAACGTACGTGTTTTCGCAGCTACATTACCGTTCATATAAACATTATCTTTCTATGTGGAAGCAAAAAGAACTTTCTTTCAGGGACGCTTGCTATCATATTCAATATATAAATAAAAACTATACGCAACTTGAGTAGACACAATATGAAAAATAATTCAAAAAGTATAAAAAATAAACAAGACAAAATATCGGCTGAGTATTAAGCCGCCGATAAGCCGAGTGGTTCGGCGGCGGCTCGGCTTGTTAGAAAAAATTGGCTGAGCGGCTAGCCGCCAGCCGCGCCATTACGGCTTGCTACTCTGGTTGTCAGCCATTGAAAATCTGCACTAAAATATTTACAGTTGAAATATAGGAAACAAAACGTTTGAAAATAATAAAGTTTCACTGGATTATACATAGAACAAAATTTCAGTTCAAAGTCACTGCCAAAAAAAACTTTTGTAACTAAACACAGAAATATTTGTCGATAATTGAGGCCATCAGCGCAAAAGCGGTGTAACCCACACGTGTTCTTGGTTGCTGTTATGGCGGTGGTAGTTTTAGTATTCGGAAGAAAATGGAGCTGAACAATTGTTTTTGCGCAGAACATAATATAGCAAAATAATAAAGCAATTAAATAATTAAATATTTCGGGGTTAAACCACTTTTGCCCTGATAGCCTCAATTACGAAAGTGATCTTAGTTAGTTATTCTAAAGAAAATTGAGCTGAAAAACAGCTTTTGCACAGACTGTAATAAAGCAATTAAATAATTAATAACAAAAATTAAAAATTTAAAAAACCCCCGATATATCTAGAAAAGATGTGATATCTTCTAAGCAGCTGGACCGATTTTCTTCAAACATAGCTAAGAACCCTCTCAATCAAATCACCTTTCAAACAGAAAAATCAAACTCGGTGCAGCCGTTTAGTCTGTACGTGGACACGGACAGACACACAGATCCACAGACACACTACAAACAAACATAATAACCCTTTTTTTGTCGGGGGTTAAAAGAGCAATTTTTTAAGTACATACATATTAAGGGCGTATGTACATTAGACCGTCTCGCCTTACAGGTAAAAAAAAAGTTCAAGATACATCACCGAATATAAGGTATTGTTGCAAGACAGCTTCGAAAATTTTTATGCTGAACGTAGCGGTCGCCAAAATATATTTTTCGTTATATCTTCGGCATTTACAGTCGGATCTTAAGGTGTGATATATCGATGGTTTTGTCTCGAGGAGACCTACCAATGTTTTGCTTTAATATCCCGTTCTAGTATTTACCCACCAGATCTTAGGGTAGTACATTAGGGTGGTAGGAACTGTGGTGTATGCCGAACTTTCTTTTACGAGCCACCCTAATGTACATACATACTCATTGAGCCTTATTTTCGATTTTATCGTAAGCGACATGTCAATGAAAATATACTTTTTTTTATTGAAATTAGAATTTTATGGGCCTATCCATAGTTTAGAATTATCAAAAGGCCAACATTTTTGATAACTTTTAAGATACAGGCTATAAAATGTTATCGTAAGCAACAATTTACGCACAAAAACATATTTGAATATTTAAAAAAAAAACCTTGTCCTGAAAACTTTAATTTTTGTCGCTTACGATTAAATCGAAAATAAGGCTCGATATGTATGTTTATCTAACCCGCTTGCCACCGATTTGGTGCACAACTGTTTGCAAAATGTATAATAACATTTTAAATAACTGAAACTAAATTATTTAAAAAATTTTTTAGTGCCTATTTTTTTGAAGTCATACTTTTTATAAGAATTTTATTTTATTTAGAAAACAAAGTGAAAATTATACCATACTTATAAATTCCATATTTTTTTTCTGTGTAGATGTTATATATTTTTTTAATCTAATTGAAATCTCGATTTTAAAGTGCAGCAACAAGAAACATTAAATATTTATTTTAATTTGGAAATATTATTTATTTTTACGCTCAAGGACGGCCAATTACTCTAAAGCTTGCTGATTTAATTTGGAATTTCGCATTGAAGCAATATTGGATTAGTCAACAATAGCCAAGAAATTACACTGATTAACATAATTTGATTATTAAAATAATATATTCATAAATATGCATATACATACATACATACATACATATGTAGCAAACATTTTCAAATTATATAAAGAACTGCTTGCTGTTCATTTAAAATTTGTAGGCTTCGAGCATTTGCTTTTAATTAAAAATATGCAGGCAGTGGAGTAAGATTATGCATGATTTGATTTAACTGATGATTAAAACAATATGAAAAATAATTAGATAAATAAAAAGCAAACAAATTAAATTAAAAACTGATAACCAAAAAAAAAAAAAAAAAAAAAAAGAAATGCAACATTAAAGTCGTACCGTGTTAATAATTAACCAGACGGAGCAGAAAAATAAGAAAAAAAAAATTGCAAAAACCAGATTATTGCACTTTTTATATTATTTATAATGAAATAATAAAGAAACGTCGATTAAAAATCTACGGTTTGCATTCACAACTGCTTAAATCGCCTTAAGCTATTGATACAAAGATTGCTTTAATTTGTATCTGATTTGCAGAAGCCTAAATATTTGCGAAGGATTATGAATATATTTATGTATGTACTATAGCTTTCGATTTATGCTAAAAATAACAACTACCACACATATTTATTAAAAAAATGTTCTGTAAAAAATTTAACCGACTTCGGAAATTTGTCATTATCCTACACAATAATCGTATGACTTTTGCGAAAATACAACCCTGGAATGATGGAGCTTATGAACATTTTACAAAGACAACAAGAATTGCTTAGATCAGGCTTGTATTCTTTCAAAAATCGTGTAGGATAGTGAGAAAAATTATTGAAATATTCTATTATATTTTTTACAAGTATATACATTTTTATGTTTATATCTCCCCTTACTTTTTTCTTTTGGCAATGGTACTTAAGGCCGTTTCACACTATAATACAAGTGTTAATACTTTTGACGAAAATGCATCCCTAATCTAATTTCTGTTTCAAAAATTTCAAAAGACAATAACAACTCAACATGTCAGAGTTGCATTTTCCACAAAAGTATTAATACTTGTATTATAGTGTGAAACGGCCTTTAACGGCAAATGGTTTGCAAATGTCGGAGTTATTGAAAAAGAAACAAAAATAACAAAAATTTTTTTTTAAATTTTAAATTTTGAAGTCAGTTAAGAAAATATCCTGGTACTACTGTTGTATATAGCAGCAACTTTAGATAAGTCGTTTTAACTTTTTTTTTATCGGAATTTCCTATAAAAAGTTGTTATTCACGCAATAATTATTAAAAATTTCCTGGGCGAGCGCATCTTCTCAAATGAAGAGTATTTTTTTCGCTTTATTGCACAAAAAAAATATTTTACGACATACGCAGTTCTTGTGCTCAGTATATGAATAAATACTTACTTATGTATGCATGTATACATTCATGCGAAAATTGCTACATGTATGTGTTCTGATAAAACTTATTTAAGCTGTGTTTTCTTTAAGCTTCCAGCAGCAAATTGTGCCCAAACTTTTCACAGTTAATAAATATTGGGAGTGAATTAAAAGAAGTGAAAGTGCACTTGAATAAGTCAACAGTTGAAATTTAAGAAGAAAAAATAAATACAGACCAATTGATAACCTCCATATTTTTATCGTTTAAATATCGGTTAAATATAGTGCAGCGTTTAGTGGGTGAATCAAATTTGTATTAACAATTATATCCGGAAACCGTAAAAATTATATACATATACTCTTGAACAAAGAATTTTAATTGTGAAAATTTTACTGTATCACTTCGTAAGATTTGATCAGCTTTTCCTCGTAATTAGACTGCTTGTGAGACCACTGTGCGTAATTTAATCGCTAAATTCGAACCTTATGTTACTGTTGCTGGCGTTAGTAGTGCGGTTTGTGGTCACGCGGCATCATCGACCCGTATTTTTTTTTTTTCGAAAATGAGCAAGGAAACGCCGTCCCCGTTCAGATATTGCATGAGAAATTTCCCGGTTGCGTAATTTCTCGCTCTGGCAATGTTAATTGGCCCCCTCGTTCTTGTGATTTAACGCCGCTGGATTATTTTCTATTTATTTCATTTTGAGTTGCTGTGTTCGGATGATACTAGGCGGGCTTCTGCAACGTCTGTGCTGGCTTTCATAAACAGAGTTAAGTCTCAGTTAGCCTACTTTCCATATAAAAGTATCGATCAGCTGCTTCCTACGTTGCAGTTACATCACATTACAGTCGGCTTAAAGGCTCAGTTACCCGACTGTAATGTAAAGTAACTGCAACAGTAGGAAACAGCTGATCGATATTGTTATGTGAAAAGTAATGAAAATGATTATAGAGATAAAAATATCAATCAGCTGTTTCCCACTTTGCTGTTACTTTACATTACAGTCGGGTAACTGAGCCTTTAAGCCGGCTGTAATGTGATGTAACTGCAACAGTAGGAAACAGCTGATCGATATTGTTATGTTAAAAGTAATGTACAGATTCTTAAAGGCTCAGTTACCCGAGTGTAATGTAAAGTAACTGCAACGGTAGGAAACAGCTGATCGATATTGTTATGTGAGAAGTAGTGCAAATGGTTATAGAGATGTAATGTAACGTAAGCTACTTTTCACATAAAATATCGATCAGCTGTTTTCTACGTTGCAATTACACTACATTATGCAATTGCAACAGTAGGAAACAGCTGATAAATATTGTTATGGGAGCAATAATAGTAACCTACTTTTCATATGAAAATATCGATCAGCTGATTCCTACCGTTGCTGTTACATTCCATTACAGTGGGCTAGCTGAGCTTTTACACAGAACTTGATTTTAATTTACAGATTCTTGCCACAAAATATTCAATAAATGTGGCAGTGCCGATATTTCGGACCATATCGAGCCTTATTTTCGATTTAATCGTAAGCGACAAAAATTAAATTTTTCAGGAGAAGGTTTTTCTTAAATATTCAAATATGTTTTTGTACGTAAATTGACGCTTACGATAAAATTTAGAGCCCGTATCTTAAAAGCTATAAAAAATGTTTGCATTTTGATAATTCTAAGCTCTGGGTAGGCCCGTAAAATTCTAATTTCAATAAAAAAATCCTATTTTCGATAACATGTCGCTTACGATAAAATCGAAAAGAGGCTTCATATCTTCCCCCTATTCCATTCTATTCTAGTGTAATTACTATTTACAATATCTGATTATTTTCAACCTCCGACCAAAAAAGGGGTGTTATAAGTTTGTAGTGTGTGTCTGTGTATCTGTCTAACGTACAGGCCAAACGGCTGGACCGAATTTAATTTAGTTTTTTCTGTTTGAAAGGTGACTTGATCGAGAAGGTTTTAAGAAAAAAGCGGTCCAGCCTTTTAGAATATATCACATATTTTCTAGATATATTCGGGGGTTTTCAAAATTTTTAATTTTTGTTATTCCTTTAACAAATTAAATGCGTCCAAATTTTAAATGAACAGTTTTACATTTATTTGGTTTTTATGACCACAAAAAAAAAAAAGAAACATTAGGCCTTAAAACACATCTTTAGAGACCCGATAGCGGATTTGATTTACTTATCAGGTCACAGTTAAATTTTAAGCAAAACTATTTTCGCAACTAGGTGATAAAATTATTAATACATACGTTTACATATTAAAAATATTTGCATATACTATGTATGTATATGTATGCACATGCGCATATATGTACATATGTATGTATGTATGTATATATGTACATGTTAAAATCAACTTAAAACTCTCAAGTCTATTTAACAGATCTCTCTAATAAAAACCAAAAAAAAAAAAAAAAAAATAAAAAAAATTGAGAAAGATGAAATTGACAACTAAACTCAAATGAATGACGACTAAATGCCTAATTTTGGTAAGATTTTTGATATAAAAACGTTTGTTATTTATATTTCAAATCAGTAGGAACTTCAATCTGCAAACAAACACGTTAATTAGCAAATATGTTGAAAGCTGTGAGTTTTAAATATCAAAAGTCTACTAAAAACTGAACTTTATCTATTATACATAAGTAAATGCATATTAATTTTTATTGCAGTTATTTGTTTTGACCGCTTCATTTGCGTTAGTGCATGGCAACGGCGATCCAGCCGATACACAGGCCACCCTTTTAAGTTACAAAAATCAATTGAGTCCCGATGGCAGTTATAATTACGAATACGCCAGCTCAAATGGCTTAAATGTTGCCGAATCTGGCGTTGGTAGTTCATATGCTGTGGGCTCTTTTGCATACACTGCTCGCGATGGTGAGCCCATTAAGCTGTCCTATGTTGCAGATGAGAATGGATATCAACCAAGTGGGGATCATTTGCCTACTCCACCTCCAATACCCGCTTACATCTTAAAAAGTTTAGAATACATAGCAGCCCATCCTTATGTTAAAGCTGCACCAGAAGGAACGAGAACGAAATGATTGAATTTTAGTTATTAGCATTAAGTTAGAAAATGTTTAGTTATTAGAATAATAAGCATACAATTAAATAAAAAATAAAAATAAAAATAAATTGCATATGTACATACATACATACAAACATATAATATATGTATAACATCTAGCTACAATTACATAAGTTTAAAAATAGTTTTCCTGTCTTATTTTTTTTAATTCACTCTTTTAATATCGTTTTACCACAAAACAAATTTTTAAGTTCGTATCTTGAATTATAGTGAAGAGCGGTCGGTAATGAGTACAAGTTTGAGCAAATCAGACGAATATTAACAATTTTTTAAATATATTTTTACCAAGCCAGTGATAAAAGTATATATTACATAATCGATGACATAATTAATACTGTAGTAGCAGTCACTGGTGATACCTTCTCTTATTTTGATATTTAGATTTAACATAAAAGTGTTATAGGAGGCGTAAGTGGTGCGCTCTCGCTTACAAAATAAGCGACGATGTCAGTACATGTCACTAGCATTGCACTTACATCGACAGCGGAGTTGTAAGCGAGCATGATAATAAGTTTAGCCTAAAATTAGACCAGTATTTTAATTTTGTCTTATAACAAAGTGTTTGTTTTAGGGCCAATCCCACGATGTCGACAACATCCGACTTGTTGCACACTTAAGGCCTGTCCCACGATGTCACCAGCAAACGTTCGGTCGACAACTTGTATTGCAAACAACAATAACATTAGAAAATTTGATGTTGTTTTCAATATAAATATTCGATCGAACGATTTCTAGTGACATCGTAGGATAGGCCGTTACATGTGAAACAACAACAAAATATTAAAATATTAGACTTGGGTCGAACCCGTTCAGTAGTTAATTTTTACCACAAACCTATCATCAAACCCATGTAATTTAAATGGGTTTGATCATTGGTTTGTGGCAAAAATGAACTACTGAACGAATTCGACCCAAGTCCATAAAATATGTTTTTGTTTTAAATCAGTGATCGGCAATGAATCTCTTTTCGCTATTCATACTAGACTTGGGTCGAACTCGTTCAGGTTTGATCATAGGTTTGTGACAAAAATGAACTACTGAACGAGTTCGACCCAAGTCTAATTCATACTGACCCATGATATTTTAAATATTAGTGAGCCGACATCATTTAAACTCCACTACTCTGATTTACGCATACTAACGATACTCATAGTCATACCACACTCACACTCATAAATCACTTCAGTTTGATTTATAATTTCAGAAAAATACTTGTACTACTCATTTTTCTTTTGTGATTTTCAAAAATATTATTATTTGTGAATTCTCAAATAGTTTTTGAAAGTCTGTACATAAGATAAGAAGTTTGTGACTGTTCAAAATGTGTGGTTGAAGTCTACTGACGATTTGTTACAGCAACAATGAAATGCATATAGACATCGCTGAACCACCAGCAAATAAATTTCAAACTTATACTACTCACTTTAATGTTCCTATGCGAAGTTCGCATTGTGAATCATACTTATTTTGCATCGTCCATAGGCATTGAGTTAATGAGAGTCAAAATCAAAAACGTCATAAATGTTGCTAAGTATGAGTTCGATGCGCACTTTAAACTTTCGAATGAATATGATTCATAGATAACATTGCAATAAGTATGAGAGCGCATAATTAAAAGAAATTATAAGTCATGATTCAACTCTACTCACTTTTTTCACTACTCATCGCTGCTCTCTGTTTTAAATGTAAGTGTGCGACAAGTCGAAAGTTTTCGACATCGTGGTATTGGACCTCAATCAATAAATCTATCCCTGCTTACATCGTAATCGAAGTTATTAGTAACACATGCTATATCAGATTACACGTACATACATTACAATCCAATTACTTAGATTGATCGTTTACGATGTCATACTGACGTCAGTGATTATTATCGAAGTACTTCACTTAATTTCCCGCTGGGAAGCCAACAATAGATTTAGAATTATTTGGAAGTTCTGAGAACTTGTCTCACTCAATTTTTTTGTGAAATGGGAAAACAAATTCAGATCACGCACTGCTCACTTTATTTTCAGTCCATGTGTGAACAAAGTTCCGTCCGCAGAGGTACATAAATGTGCAAAACCTATACATATTGTTTTTGATTTCAAACGGCACAGCCTAATTTTCTAATCATTCCAATTGTTTTGACGTCGAAATTAAATCTGAGTGCCAAATTTCATGAGAATTGGTGGAGCTTAAGCACGAGTACTTAAACAAATAAATAACGAATTTGTGTGGATGCCATGGATGCTGCTCACTTTTCTTATCACAAAATTGTATCATATCAGAAGTGTTTGCAAAGTTTCTTAGAAAACATTATTTTCCAACCATAAATTTAAATGGTATACAAAAAAAATAACAAAAACAAAATCAATTCTTATATAAACTAACTTTTACAGTCGGTTAAAAAATCACAAGCCACTGAAAATATACCAAAGAGTGCAAGATTAGTGATATCACTGTAAAAAAATATTAAAATAAAAAAATAAAACGACTAAGGCCATAACCACTAATTACTAATAAAAAACTGTTTGATTCAGACACGTATTTATTACAACAAAAATACTCCTTTTAGACGCGGAAAATTTACTTTGCAAAGTTTTAATTTAGCTGTGTGAAAGACAGAGCGAGGAATACTATCTCTTTCTGTTTTTCTCCCAGCTGAATGAAGACTTTTTGTTTTTTTATACCAACAAAATGTATGTGTTTTTTGGTGTTGTAATTTTGTTGTAGTCGTGCAGGTACCTGTTATAATTTTACCATGGACGTACGTATGGCGTGTGCATAACGTGACCAGATGGTTTTTGCAAAAAGCGGGACATGACCGATCAAAGAGAGGGATTTCGAAGAAAATACCGACAAAAAGCGGGATTTACAAATAAATATCTTTTAGAAAGCGAGATGTGATATATGCACGTACACAGTTTCATATCATCAATTCAGAACCGCTGCACTGATTTCGCTATTTTTTTAATGGTTGTTATAGCTACGGTAACCATATTTTTCAACGTAAAATAAAGGACATTTAAAAATGTAATAAAAATTAAATCAAGGCCTGCATAAAGACAGGAGACTGATATAGTTATGTTAACCAAACCAAATGTAAAATTTGGATTGTGTGGATATAAGCCCAAAAATAAGACTTTATTTGGGTTACCTTCAAACACCCTACAAATATCGAGTTTTGTATGATGTTTGACATTTCCTGCAAGAAACATACGCTCTGATTACTTTAGTGCATTAGTGGAGTTATTTAATTCAACAAATTTTGGTTTTGCAATTAGTTAAGGCTCGAATTCACAGTCTTTAGTTAGCTAATGAAGGTGGTTTAACCAATGAAATTGATAAGAAAAATCACTAGTTAAACCACTGACGTTAGTTAACCATAGACTGTGAACTTGGATCTGAGTGATATAAATGCATTAATTAATATGTATGTATTTATATGGATATACAAATTTGTTTTCTCATTTAAGTTTTTGATTCTTTCATTTCATTAGTTTAATTTAAATTGTAAAATATTTTAATTATATACCAAAAAAAATGTAATTTAAAAATTTTTGCAACTTTTGTAATTGATTTCATCATTTTGTTAATCTATATATAATGGGTGTTTTTTATTGAGGTATAGAACTTTAAGTTGGCATCACTTTTTTAACTGGCGGCCATTTTGTCAGATGTCAAGTGATTAATATTTAGTTTGGTTTGCCATTTCATCATGAACAGGTTGACAAAAGAACAACGCTTGCAAATCGTGCAAATTTATTTCGAAAATAATGGTTCAGTTCGCGAAGTTTACCGCAAGCTCCGTTCATTTTATGGTCGACATAATCGTCCATCAGAGCAATTAATTCGGTTAACCATGGATCGTTTTCGCACTACGTTTACTCTATGTGATAATACGCATCCGCCGAGACGTCGAACAGTGCGCACCGAAGAAACAATTGCCGCTGTAGAGCAAAGTGTTGAAGAGGACCCGAATGAATCGATTCGCCACCGTGCACAGCAATTGGAGCTTTGTCCATCAACTTTATGGAAGATTTTGAAGATTTTGAATGAGGATGAGTTGTGGTTCCAACAAGACGGCGCTACATGCCACACAGCGCACGTCACAATCGATTTATTGAAGGAAACATTCGATGAGCGCATAATTTCGCGGAATGGACCTGTCAATTGGCCACCAAGATCGTGTGACCATTGGATTATTTTCTTTGGGGATATGTGAAGTCGCTCGTCTACGCCAACAAACCAGAAACGTTAGGGGACTTGGAAGCCAACATTTGTGGCGTTATTGCCAACATACGGCCCCATATGCTCGAAAAAGTGGTTGAAAATTGGACCTGTAGAATTGGCTTTATTCGAGCCAGCCGCGGCGGCCACATGCCCGAAATCATATTTAAACATTAATGGCATAAAATTATCCTTCCAATAAAGCCAAATTTATGGACATTAAAACGATTTTCTTGTGTTTTATTTCAATTCGAAGTTCTATACCTCTAAAAAACACCCTGTATAAAATAGGATGTGTGTCTGTATGTATTTAACGTATGGACTCCAAAACAGCTGGGGCGATTTTGATGAAATTTTCAGGGAATCTTCAGATGCACCATCAATACCATATATATATATGTACTAGCTGACCCCAGTCCGCGTTGCTGGCCCTAAGCAAACATTAGTGTTGTATATGGCATTGGTGGTACAATATGAAAATTGGATTTTGCCCACGAATAAACTAAATATTGCGCCATCTGCCGGACGAACTTCAAACTAGACAGAAACACTGCTCACGCCCCATAGAGCATGTATATAAAGTTTGGTCTAAATCGGTGCAGTAGTTCTTGAGTTACGGTGCAAAATCACAAAAAGAAAGCTAAATATGGTGCCATCTGTCGGACGAACTTCAAACTACACAGAAACACTACTCACGCCCTATAGAGCATGTATATGAAGTTTGGTCAAAATCGGATTAGTAGTTCTTGAGTTACAGTGCAAAAACACAAAAAAAACTAAAAATTGAGCCATCTGTCGGACGAATCACTATTTCTGAAAGGGGCGTAGCATTTACCGGGGTAGAATATATATAAAAACACGCGCCGGTCTTTTACAAATATTTTGTGGGGTGGAAGGCGAAAATCTGTTGGGGCATTGAAGAGTTCACCCCTAACAAATAAACGTGTTTTTGATTTTTATATACATATATTAAGATACATATGCTTAGCGAAGCACCCCCGGTTAAGCTAGTAAATTATAAAAATTAAGTTTTTTTGATTGTTCTAAGTATTTTTATGCTGGAAATGATTTTGAAATATTTTCAGTGTATTTATTGTTTACGTTTTTCTCACCAGCAGGTCGACTAACCCAGAGGTCGTTATATTAGATAGATAACAAATACACACAAACATACGTACATAAATATATATGTACTTCTGTATTACAATATACATACATACATACATACATATGTATATATGTATATCGCTACAAAAAATGCAAACCATTCAATATTTTGAAAATTTAATAGGCGAAGGAAAAAACTTGCTTAACAAATCATCAATCAATCATACTTGTGTAATAATAAAATACTTATGTATGTATGTATGTATGTATTATTAATATATAAGTTGACTTAACAGACTAGAATCAGGTAAAAGAATGATTTTACATATTTTATTACATACATTTGTATGTATATATGTATGTAGGTTGGTTTGCATTTTCGATGACAATGTGTATATACTACATACATACATACATATGTACGTATATTTATGTACATACATACATATGTTAATCTTTTTTATTGAAATGTAAATTATTATTCTTAAATGTATATTTTTATCATTCTTGCTAGCTTAATTCTAATGAATAACATTCATTCTATTTCCTCGTCCCTGTTCTTTGCGGCTCAGCTTTCTTAGGAAGATGGGCTGCTATGTAGTCTAAACTTTTTAAGATGTATGCGGGTATTGGTGGTGGGGTGGGCAAATGATCGCCAATTGGGTGATAACCGGTCTCATCTGCAACATAGGACAACTTAATCCGTTCGCCATTTGGGGCAGTGTATGCATAAGAGCCCGCAGCATACGAGCCACCAACGCCAGATTCGGCAACATTCAAGCCATTTGAACTGGCATATTCGTAATTGTAACTGCCATCGGGACTCATTTGATTTTTGTAATTTAGAACAGTTGCCTGAGTATCGGCTGGATCGCCATTGCCATGCGCTAGCGCCAGAGAAGCGGCCAAAACAAATAACTGCAATTAAAATTCATTTTAATATGTATATGCATGTGTGTATGTATATAGGTATTAATGTAAGATTCTATTTCATGGATTTTTATTATTTAAAACTTACGATTTTGAACATGTTGGCTAATTAATGTGAATGATTGCAGGTTGTTGATTCTACTGATTTAAAATGTAAAACTAACAAAAGGTTTTATATCAAAATCTTACTCAATTAGGCATTAAGTCATAACTTATTTGTGTTTGGGTGTTAGTTTGATTTTTCTCAAAATTTTTATTTGTTCTGATTAGAGAGACTTGTTAAGAAGATTTGAGAGTTCTTAGCATGATTTTTTAAATACATCTGTACCCAGTTGGCCAACTTGTTGCAGAGGACACTTTCATCAACGACTACATAGGGAAATTTTGACATTTGTAGTTCACGATATACATATGTATATCGATTACAGTTTCTTTTAAAACAATTGTAAAGGTTTAGGGAGAATCGCCATGTAAAGTTTTAAGGAAGGATGTGTGAAGGCAGGATCGCTATGTAAAGTGTTCAGCAGCAAGTGTAAAGTTATAAAGGATATTATATGATATCAGGATAGCCATGTTAGGGTTGAACTAATAGGATGTAAAGATTAGTCCTAGCGTGTTGTAATGCTTGTGGTAGATTTGCCCTATAGTCCCTTGGTAAGTTTATACAGCTGTCAGGGAGACCAGCTCAATCAGTAGGCGCTCAAAAGAGGTGCCAAAAGATTAGATAATTTAATTAAAACTAAGGCAAGCTATTGCCGGATTGCGTTTACAAATTAAAGTCTGATTTATTGAATATTTTACTCTACTTATATGCTATTTTACATTTTAATATTTTTGTGTTTCTTTATGTCTTTAATTTTGCTGACCATCTATAATAATATAATTTTATAATGAAAACAAAAATGTGTCGCTTAATTTTAATAAAGCAAGCGTTCTGTTAATTATTACAATGAACTGTGTTGCAATGCAATTATATTATGATACAGTGTATTACAGTAAGTGAGATACACTAAACAATCTAACATAAGCCCTACTCAAATACTAAGTAGTTGGGGGATATTTCCTGCAAATTAGTCTTGTAACGTTCAATATATAAAATTGTGTATAGTTTCATTAATGAAAATCTCAGAGAAAAAAAAAATTTCACTCTAGTTGCCATGTGTGAAATTATTGTATAGTTTCATTAATGAAAATCTTAGCGAAAGGAAAATATAGGCGAAAATGTCGCTCTAGTTATCATGTGTGAAGATTTGTTAGAAAATTTCCACAATAATCTACATATTTGAGCTGTCGTAAACAGCTTCTCCAAGCTTTAACATTGTCGTGCATCCGTCTTGCAAGATGTCTGAAAGGTATGGTCAACTGGGTAGCCAGGTATGCATGTATTTGTAAATATACATATATTAATATTAATTAATTGATACATACATAGCATACTTTTATAGATAAGTATAGGTAAATAATTTTTAATAGTTTTACAATATATGTATGTAACAGAGCTGTAAATGAATCATTCATTCTTGAATTACATAATTCGCGAATCATTCATGTACTGAATTAGCAAATTTTGAATTATTTCATTTCACACATAAAAAAAACTAAATTTGAGTCAATTCAAATGAATTCTGGTAAAAATGAATTGCAATTCGTTTGCAACTCAAATGAATTTGTCAAAGTGAATTGCAATTCATTTCCAATTCAAATGAATTTGTAGAATGAATTGCAATTCAATTCTAATTCATTTGAATTGAATTGATTTTGAATTAATTCAAATGAATTAGGAAAAATAATTAGCAATTCATTACCAACTCATTTGAATTGAATTGATTCATTGTAGTAATTCATTTGAATGAGTTCAAATCAATTCAATTCAAACGAATTGGAAATGAATTGCAATTCACTTTAACAAATTCATTTGAATTGGATACGAATTGCAATTCATTTTACAGATTCATTTGAATTGAAAACGAATTGCAACTGATTCTACAAATTCATTTGAATTGGAAATTAATTGAAATTCATTTCTGTCTAATTCGTTTGAATTTAAACAAGTTTCTTTAGTGGCCTTCGAAAGCGGCTGGCTGTTCCGTTCAACTATGTGTTGTTGTCAGAATATTTACAACTAACTTTGATGTTATTTGTTCATTAATAATTATCACATGTAATTTGGCTTAAAAAGCGTTACGAACTTTAGCCTATTCAATTCATAAGAATATAGAAACAAATACAGTTCGAAAAGTAATAATTAAATTAAGTTTCATTAAATTTTTTTTGTTGTGAAAAGAATTAATTAAAAATTTAGCTAATTCGTATCAAATTAAAATAAAAAAAAATTGATTCATTTACAGCTCTTGTTTGTACATACGTATGTATGTTCTCCCAAGAGTATTTTGACCTGATAATTAAATTATATTCCGAATAGTATCTATAAAAAGTGTCTTTTGAAATGTGTGTTTCTTATTTAAGGCATTGTCTAGTGATCGAAAATAATAGTAAATTTCAAAATTTTCATTAAAAAAGTCAAACGGATATAATTTGTCTATTCGATATGTGAATGTGTACGAGTATGTTAGGTAAGCAATAATAATCTTAAAAGATTTTTATTTTTTAAGTTTTGTTTTTAATTATATAATATAATCCTTATTTTTTACTAATATTTTTCGGTAAAAACTTAAATTAAAACTTACAGTTTATTAAAAATTACAACTTGGGCATGGTCCGCCCATTTTTATTTGTAGGCCCCATACAAGTTAAAAAAATGTGGTCTCTAAATTTGACCAGAACCACTTATCTTATGTATTTTAAAGCGCTGAATCCGAGCCTGATGTTATTTTGGCTCTTTAGCACACAAGTTCTTTTTTATATCGAAACTCCGGTGCATCGTTTTTGTTTTGTAGCCACACCTCAAATAGTACGCTCCGTGGCAACTCCATATTTGTTTATGTTGCTTATGTTGAAAGAAATCATCAAGGTTATTTAGTAAAAATATCAACTCGTGGATTTCTCTATTAATATTACACATGTACCTACTTCAAATCTACGTATTAAGCACATGTCTGCACAATTTATGCAAAAAAACACAAGCTTGCACTTTGTTGCATCCAATTTTATCTTATTTTGAAACTAGAGACTGTCCTTAATATTTTGGTAGTAGTATGAAAGCTAAACACGGTGAAAGAATTTAGTTCTACTCCATTAAAAATGTTATATACTCCTTCCTTTTAGTGGATTTTTACTGGAACGAGCTTTTGGCTAAATTATATACATATAATACTACTCAAAACCCACGCAATAGATACTATTATTAAAATTTGCTAATTTATAAAGCCTGTTTTAGCTTCTCTTGATACTGAATATTTGATTACCATTATATTCATTACCATTTCTTTTCTTCTTCTTATAAGCATTTTTTTGTATCATCTGTACTCCTGTCTATCACATATCAAAAACTCAACAGGAACAGAGAACATTTTTTTTTAATTTTGGCCAGCTAAAAGTGCTAAAAGTCATAGTGTGCAATGTGCTGTTGTTGTTTTTTAATATAATAATAACATAACGTTTGAATTAGAATGTAAACGTGCCAAATACACTTTTTATAACATATGACATTTTAATGTTTTCGAAAGAGAAATACTAAAATAGGTATTTATTTTAATTTGAAATTCTACATGTGGTCTTATTTCTTAAGCTATAATTAGAAAATGTTAAAAAATTGTTGTCTCCGATGGATTTTTTTTTATGAAGTAAACCTGCTAAGTTTTTGCAACATAAGCCGATGATACAAACGCACTGATTTTATTAAGAAACTAAAAATAATTTTAAATAATTTTAGTTATTATTGTTCGAACTTCATTTGTTTCTATATTAATAATTATCACATGTAATTTGGCTTACAAAGCGATTTGAACTTTAGCCTGATCAAATTATAAATATAAAAATAATTAAATTTATTATGATAAATAATATTAAATTACTAAATATTGAATAATAATATTTTTTTAACTGAGGCTTACAACGATATCGATTAAAGTAGACTTAGGCCGTTATTTATGCAAGTCACAAACTTAATCAGTGTGATAAGAAGTGTTAGTGTGTATATTTGAGTTACATAATTAAAATAAGAAAATTGTTTGGTTAACCACCCTTAAACGTACGAAGTGCAGTTGTGCTAATCCCTCACGTTTGCGCTCTAGCAGTTCATTTCCCTTTTAATCACTTTATATAATTATTTTGTCATACACATACATGCACACATACATACATATGTACATAATTTGAAAGGAGGGTGGAAAAAATTATGAGTGGGTTTACGTACATACATATGTGGAATGCACCATATGTACATATGTACGTTCATATGTACATAATACATATTTTTGTTGCAAAAGGAAATGTGCTATAAAAATCTAGTCTACAACCCTTAAAATATATCGCTCATTTACTAAAACAACTACATAACTCAAAAAATGGGATTATTGAGTTAATGATGCAGAATTAATTTTCATATCGTTATTTATAAGAGATGTGTACGTCTAAAAAGCCCCTCTTTACGTAAGATATTCTGTTTACAGTGAAACCACTCATAACCGGACACTCACCGTCGCGGTATTTTTGTCCGGTTATTAGAGGTGTCCGCTGATGAGAGTGGTACACATTCTTTTATTTTAATTTTGGTTCTACAAAACTTGTCCGGTTATTAGAGGTGTCCGTTAGGACAGATTTCACTGTATTCGAGCATTTTAGAACTGACCTTATGGTAGGTACACACTTTGCATTGCAAACTGAAAATATCAAAATATTTTAATGCAACACGAAATGAAACCATAAACAAGACGCGACCAACAATGAAATTTGCCTGGTTGCATAAACGTGCCGCAAAGTGTGTAAGTACCATTACAAAGGACTTTTCAACATAACACATGCTGGTGAAATATCCTTTGGGGTTTTCTCGATTCATACATCATTTTATAAAAAGACAGCAGATTTGCAAAAGAAACAAACTTAATTAAATACATACATATGTACCTATGTATGTATGTATATATACATGCATAACAATTTTCATAAACCAAGGCGCTACATATTCGATTTCATTAAATCCAAATATGTACATATGTACATACATACATATAATATATATACATATGTATGCACGTATGTATGTATATTGTAAAGATGTTCACATGCATAAACACAGTTATCTACATACATATGTACATATACATATATATATATACATATGTACATACGTAGTTACATAAGTATATACACGTTTTGCATGCACGTTTGTATGCTATACTTTTTGGGAAAAATCAATAATACTTTTAGTCCACTGCGCATGTCGAACTGCGCAGCACTGTGCACCTACAAAGTCGAATGTTTTGCTAGACATTCAATTGCTCTCTCACACAAGTAAAATGTCTAATGCAAAGGACATCACCGCAATGCTCAGTACCAGTAAATACATCGTCGCAAAAGGAACTAAAGGAATAACAAACGGATAATTATTATTTATTTTACAACTTGGGAAAAAAGAAAACAACAACAACATTAAGACAAAAACTTTGTTAAAGCATCAATAATAAAAAATCAAAAGTGAATTTGGGTGGAAAAATAAAAGAATTAAATAACGGTGAGTAAAGGGAGCATGTGTTTTCTTCTCTATACATACATACGCACATACTTACATATGTTTGTATGTATGTATGTATTGTTTGTTATTTGTGACTGCTGGTCGCTCGTTGTTGTTTTTTTGTTTTGCTTATGAATGAAATAAAAGTGGGCAAATTGAAAAGAGGGTTGCAAGTAATTTGGACGTACATATGCATTTTTACGTAGATATGCATATGTATGCATTTAATATGTGTTCGTATGTGTGTGTTTAAGTGTGCAGCTTGGGTTTATCGAGAGTGTGCAAGTGTTTTTGTTGTAATATGCTTTTTTTTAAATATTTTTTAACAAGCAAAAATTACATTTGCTTACTACATTTCGGTTTTAGTTGGTTTGAGTTGTCTTAATGTATATGCGCCGTTGTTTGTTGCTTTTAGTTGAAGTTGAGTGTTTAAGTGTTATTTACAATCTTACAGCACCTTACAAAAAAAAAACCCACAAGAAAGCTGTAATAATTAATAGAAATATTATATGGGCAACTGACTATGTATTGATTTTTCCTATTGTCAATAGAGATTGCAGACAAGGAAAGCTAAAACAATGAGCACTGTGATTAAAGCAAGTCATCGTCTTAAGAACAAACGACGACCCGGTGATCCTTGGATATCAAAAAATCGTGTTCTAAATGGTGGTGGCAGTAAGTCCAAAAGAAACTGCCCCATTTATCGCAATCCTAATTTCGATACGGACGAAACGAAGTTACTTATACAATTGTGGGGCGATCCGAAAACCCAACGTGAACTTATAACCACCCACAAGAAACATGTTGTCATAGCACAGCTGGCAGCAAAAATGAAAGAATTCGGTTATTATCGTTCACCCGAAGAAATCACCACGCGTATTAAGAACATGAAATGCTTTTATAATCGTTTGAAAAAGGAAATGGAAACAACTAAGAACATGGATCCTTCGTGGCGTCACTTTACCGAAATGGATACCATAATGACCAGGCCTATATTTAGTGTGAGGCCAAATGAGGTGCCGGCACCTTCATTGAAATATTTGCTAGAACAACAAAAAGAAAAACGTGAAGAACGCAAGCGCAAAGCAGAAGAAGAGGGTGAGTAGAATAAATAATAATAAGTCCTAGTTTACACAATGCAAAGCAAAGAAGAAAAAGTGATAAGCTTAGCAAGAAGACTTGACTAGTGTGAACTGGGACTAATGCACTTGAATGAAATGTCGCACTCAGATAGTTTATATTTTACTCAAGTGATCCCTGTGAAAATTTTTAATATATTAAGCACTTTCTAAATTCGTTTTAATTTATGGTTTAAAAATTGTTTATATTCAACTACTTAATGCTTAGTTTTAAAAGTCTGGCAACACTGATGATATATACAAGATCACATACTGTTCACTTTTCTTATTCCAAGGTAAAGCTCCTCAAAGGTGTGTGTAAAATTTCCTAAGAATGGGTTGAATAGAAACTAATAAAAATACATTATGTTACATTTTTAATGGGTGTAACTACGCCCACTTCTCGTCATGCACAATTTTGCCACCACAAGAGCTCAAGTCGCGTGTAAAGTTTAATAGGAACTGACTAGTAGAAGTCTATAATATTTATTACTTAATATTGCAGGGCGTGGTTGCACCGTGTCTGCTAAATATTCTTAAGTTTGATATCAAATCTTATGTGCATCGTCACGCCCACTTTTCGAATTTTTACAGTGTTGGTATTATAATAAATTCTCATGTTCAAACTACATATTGGGGGCTGTTCACGTTTCGGTTTAGAAAATTTATAGTGTCTAGCATTTTAGAAACAATAACGTTTAAAGGCCTTTAGGGAATACAAAATTTTATGTTAATTAGTGCTTCTAAAAAACAATTTTTATTTCTGTGTTCAAAAAATAAAATCAGAATCTTCAATATACATATGTAAATGGGAATATCATTCTCTTTTGTTTTTGAAATTTCATAAATTCAATGAAAATTTATTTGCATCTTCTTAACAGGCCGCACAATTTCCGATAGTGATGATGACATAAGTGATATTTTGGCTGTGCCAAATGCAGCCACAAATAAAAAAATACCAGAACCAGCAAACAAAGATAAAGCTGGTGCTGAAACAAGTACTGAATTGGAATCAGATGAGAATAACGCATCAGTAACTTCGGAAAACAGTACAGAGAAAAGAAGAAAATTATCCCATGAGGATGATATACAAAATAAAAACGGTAAGCAAATCCAAGTACTTAAATACAGTGAACAACGAAAAAACTTGTACAGCAAACGCTCCGCTCTTCTAATCAAAATATCTCTGTTGCTTTGTAAGATTTTAAGCTAAAACCAAAAGCGATTTCAAGGAAAATTAATCAGCTTTCTATGAAAATCTTTAATTTTATTAACAAATTTATTTTAATGCGAAAAAAATAACCTAAAATATAATAACACTATTTTCCAGAGCCAAAAAAAACTTGTACACTAACTCTTCTTTCAGGAAGGAGCTATGAAATAAGGAATACACTAAAAATTAGTACTAAATGTGGCCACGTCTAGCATCTAATAGATTATTTTCATAGAATGAACTGGGTTTTCGGTAATTTTGGGAGCTATATGGTCCAATATGCCCTGGAGAGCACTTTTGAGTTAATTTTTACACATAATCTACAGCTCGCGTAATTTTTTGTTCACATACGCCCACAGAATTTCATTTGTACTGAGGCCAAGGATCTAGGGAGGATGTGCCTGCAATTTTTTTCCATTGAATGGAAGCCATTCTCTTATTATTGAAGACGAAAGTTTCGGGTATTTAACTCTAACTAATCAATAGTCTCCACTTACATTTAATTTGGCAGCTAACTGTGCTAAATTATCTCTTAGTATGTTTAAATAATTCATTTGATTTATTGTACGTTCTATAAAAACCCGATTTCATACACCACTCGATCCCATTGGGCCCCATACCATCATATTACACCCCCCATGCTTCACCGTGTTATTCAGGTTTTTATCGTTAAGGCTGGAGCTTTTCTTTGCCACGCAAAGAAAGATTATATTAATCACTATGATGACTTTTGGGACACTGCTGAATCCAAATTTAATATATTTGGATGTTATCGTTGTAGATTTTTGTGGCGAAGAGGAATTCCAGCATTAGTGATAAAAACCTGAATAACACGGTGAAGCATGGGGGGTGTAATATGATGGTATGGGGCTCAATGGGATCGAGTGGTGTATGAAATCCGGTTTTTATAGAACGTACAATAAATAAAATGAATTATTTAAACATACTAAGAGATAATTTAGCACAGTTAGCTGCCAAATTAAATGTAAGTGGAGACTATTGATTAGTTAGAGTTAAATACCCGAAACTTTCGTCTTCAATAATAAGAGAATGGCTTCCATTCAATGGAAAAAAATTGCAGGCACATCCTCCCTAGATCCTTGGCCTCAGTACAAATGAAATTCTGTGGGCGTATGTGAACAAAAAATTACGCGAGCTGTAGATTATGTGTAAAAATTAACTCAAAAGTGCTCTCCAGGGCATATTGGACCATATAGCTCCCAAAATTACCGAAAACCCAGTTCATTCTATGAAAATAATCTATTAGATGCTAGACGTGGCCACATTTAGTACTAATTTTAAGTTTATTCCTTATTTCATAGCTCCTTCCTGAAAGAAGAGTTAGTGTACAAGTTTTTTTTTGGCTCTGGAAAATAGTGTTATTATATTTTAGGTTATTTTTTTCGCATTAAAATAAATTTGTTAATAAAATTAAAGATTTTCATAGAAAGCTGATTAATTTTCCTTGGAATCGCTTTTGGTTTTATCTTAAAATCTTACAAAGCAACAGAGATATTTTGATTAGAAGAGCGGAGCGTTTGCTGTACAAGTTTTTTCTTTCTTCACTGTATATGTAATTAATTTAATATTAAATTTAATGAAAATTTTTATTTAGAACAAAGTATCAGCGAGGCGGAAATGGCCATAAAATTGGAAATCGAATCAGAACAATTTCAAGAATATCAAAGTATCGAAGAAACCGAATCCACCAATAAAGACACAAATGGCAAACAGACTGACGATACGGTTAAAGTTATAAGCATATCGTCAGATGAAAATTTGTTGGTACCAAAACCTGAGCCGATTGATGTAGATGAAGAATTTATAATTTCAGAAAATGTAACGTAAGTAGTTCAATTATCGACTATGTTGATTTCTTTATGACTTATCTTTAATAACAAGGATTGAATTTACGTTAGCCAATTTTTTTTAGAGCTATGCTCCTTATGCCACGACAAAAATAGTCGACTTTATTACAGTTATAAATTTATTTTTGTTTTGATTTCTTTGTACTTAAAACCAAAGTACGAAAATAAACGAAACAAAATATTTGATTTTGTTTTGTTTCGTTCTTTGAAGTGAGTGAAGCAAAAACAAAACAAAAACAATGAGAAGGATTGCTCAACTTGATTATGTATTGTTCTTGCACATGAGCACAAACAATACATTTATTTAATCGTACTCAGCCACACAAGAAAATACTGGAAAATAAATGGAAACGTTTTAAATATTTGCGGTGAACTCGACATCATCATATAATATAATTTTATTGCATTGTTCTTTAACACATGAAATCTGTTTTATATAACTAAGCAGCATAGTTCTAACCGGTCCTAAGACACCTCTCTTCTCTTCTCTTATCTTTTTTAATAGCAGGTATCGAGAAGCCAATCAGCTTAAAAGAGCTACCAAAAATGCTTCAGAAAGTCACTATACTATACTATATATACTATTTCAAATTCTTCGCATGAGTCTCTAGCTCTGCTACTAGCAACTAAAAAAAGTTTCATGCAATATATTAAACGAAGTTTCATTAAAAATTGCATAAAGTAATTTCGGTAAAGCTGTTTTCTTAACAAACAATTTTTATAAAAAAGTCTGATATTTTATAAAATTTTTATGTCTGAATGAAAATAGTTTTTGTGTGGCATATTTAAACCGCAATATAATTTACCTAGGCAAACTCAGCTGAAGTTTTGCTTCTTGTAATTTGAATATACACTAGTGGCAAAAACTAAAGCAACTGAGCTAGTATTATTACAATTCCGTACCAGTATTATAAAAAAAAGTATTTAAATAAGTTTAGCAGTTCCTATTACAAACTTTAGCGCTATATTAACCTTTTACCACCAAACTTTTTTTTAATTTAATTTAGTTAGAAAAAAATTAACACGAAAATAAAAATAATTCATATGTGCATGGCAGAAACTAAAGCAACTCACATCAACTTATTAACATTTTTAAATCTATTTTAATAATTAATGGCATATCCATTATTTTTCAAAACAGCATCGCATCTTCTGAGCATTGAGGTGATTAATTGATAAATTTCGATTTTAGAAATGCTTTCTTGGGATTCTTTTCTCTCTAGGAAAAAATTTTAGTTGCTTTAGTTTTTGCCACTAGTGGGGTATATGTATGTATGTACATATGTACATACATACATATACCCCTTTTACACAGGGAAATTTTACTTTGCAAAGTCTTAATTCAGCTGGGAGAAAGACAGAAAGAGATAATCTGCCTTATCGTGGTTGGCGTATTTCAAATACGACTACGACTGTTTGCTAATAGATTAAAGAAGACTTCAAAAGTTTTAACTTAATCTATTACCAAACAGTCGTAGTCGTATTTGAAATACGCCAACCACGATAAGGCAGAATATTCCTGCCTGTGTCATTCACACAGCTGAATTAAGACTTTGCAAAGTAAACTTTGCGTGTCTAAAAGGGGTAATACCTCAGCTGTCAAAAGAAATTTGTCGGTAATTTTTTTTTGACATCCCAAGTAGAGAAGAGGAAACAGCTCCCATTCGCTTTTCCTTCTATCCTAAAAACTAAAGATCTGGCAAAGAAAACTTTGCATCTGTAAAAGCCGTCTTACTTCAGAAAATAAGGGACTTCTGCCACTTTCACATGCTTGTGTTAGAGTTTGTATACATATAAAACTTTATAGAAATGAACTCAACAATGATCAAAACTGATTGCAACATATTATTATATGGCCCAAGGCCTATTTATCAGGTCAACGCAACTCTACAAAAACACAGCAATACAAAAAACAACTTTATGTTTAAGTTGTCAGAAACACACACAAACATGAACTAAAGTATATGGTGCAAATAACTTTTGACAGCTCAAACAAGAAAACAAACCATAAAAACAAAAATCATCGTGAGAGTTGCGTTGACCTGATAAATAGGCCTTGATATGGCCCATAAATAAATAAAAAAAAAATTTAACTTAAAACTAAATATAATATAATATTATTTTCTTTCAGAACTACAGCTGACACAACAGGTCAAGCAGCAACTCAAATGCCAGCGAAACAAACATTCTCTCAATTGGTGGATATTTTAAATCAACCGACAAAAGGTCAAAATATGCCACCATCATCTACCATGATTAAATTTTCAATGCCTACGAACTCTACAGCCGTAACTATTTCTACGGCCAACTCCTCAATACCAACTCAGTCGAAAATATCGGTGGTGTCGCCCACCATCCTAATGCCAAAACAAATAGCGGCTGCCAAATCTACAATAGCGACTACAACAGATCAGAGACAAGTACGTTTACCAGGCAATTTACATGCTCTACTGGCTGCTTCTGGGTCTAGAGCAACCGTTACTAACTCTAATGGAGTGAAATTTCTATTGGTCAATGCTGCTGATAAGAGGGGTCCTCCTATAACAACAGCGAACTTAACGACTGCGATACCGCTGACGGGTACAAATCGTCCAAACACAATACCAAATCAATCGAATGTTAAAATCATACAAAACACTACACAGTTGCAGCAGCAGCAGCAGCAACAACAACAACAGCAACTACAGCAACAAATAACGCAACAACAACAACAGCCACAAAAATCTCAAAATTCGGATTCACAGCAATCTTCTCTTTTGAAACTCAAAGAAGCGACAAAAACTCGTCAGGACTACCGGGAACAGTTGAAGAAACGCGATCTTTTGGGTAAGAAAATGCAATTATTGCTTATATGTATATATTTGGAATCCACAGGTGGCACTGTTCTCGATATCAAAAATTTTTTTTTCGTTCGACTTGTCGCACCCATGGTGTAATTATACAGGTGACTGCGTAAGGATTTGTTATACAAAAATATGGCAACCATAGCTGTGTAAACAACCGAAGAATGTCAAAAGCACAAAAATAATTGTACCAAAACCAAAACAAAACGAAGTTTTTGACATTCGTTGGCTACAAAGCACATAGAGCAAAAAATTATCAGCTGAAGTAACGCTGCCACCTGTTTAAATACACCTTGGTCGCACCCTTACATTCAAAACAAAAGCAAACTTTAAAATTTTGTTTTGTTTTAAAATTTTGTAAGTGTGCGGCAAGTCAAACGTTGCCGACATCGTGGGACAGGTCCCTAAAGTTTTTTTATCTGTCTATTACACCTTTTCCATACGCAAAGTTTACTTTGCAAAGTCTTAATTCAGCTGTGTGAAAGACAGAGGAAGAAATACTATCTCCTTCTGTCTTCCTCCTAGCTGAATTAAGACTTTGCAAAGTAAACTTTGCGTGTGGAAAATGGACGTATGGTTGGCTGTAACCTAAACAGTAGAATATTTTTGAGTCCCATAGACGTCTCTCTAAACAATATCTTTTTTCTCTAGTTTTTTCATAGGTTCTGGGAAATTTTTTATATTTAAGCGCTTTGGAATTCTAAAGACTTTTTCGAGTGTTTCTGCATTTTGCTGTTGTTTTACTGTTATAATTTTTTTGTAGTTTTTTCCGTTTTGCCAATTTTTTAGCTTTCATTTTTTTCATTTTGTTTCGTTTTACCGTTTTTCTTTTATTGTTTCTGTGATTTTTCTGTGTTGGCGATTAATTGGCGGTGATTTTTTTCCGAGATATTTAGTTTTTATTGTTACAAGTAATTTTTTTGTTGTGGTTTACATATAAGTTTCGTCAAGTACATACATACACCCCTTTTCCACACGGAAAGCTTACTTTGCAAAGTCTTAATTCAGCTGGGAGAAAGACAGAAAGAGACTGTACTACTACCTCTGTCTCTCACGCAGCTGAATTAAGACTTTGTAAAGTAGTTTTTGCGTGTGGAAAAGGGGTAATACATACATATGTATGTGTGTATGTATGTATATATATAACGGTTAAGGCAAATCTTTTCTGGATTAAGTTAAAATACTTCTTGATGAGATAATGATGTTGTGGGTTCTCGTTATACTAAGTTACAATATAATATTTAATTGTATTTGTAAATTGGAAAACAAATTTTATTAAATTTTATTGATATTTTAGGTATCAAAACAACCCTAGTCCGAATACTCAAGGTCCAAGAGGAAGCTAATGAAATTGAAACCGAACGCCTGGCCATTGAACGTGAACGCTTAAAATACGAAAAATCAATTGCGGATAAATTTCTTAGCATAGTCGAACAGAATCAAAAAATACAACAGCAGATGCAGCAACAAATACAACAACAGCAGCAACAGCTATTACAACAACAGCAACAGCTGCAATTACAACAGAGACCAACAACATCGCCACAAATCTTTACGACAAATGCGTCCCAGGCCAGTGTTGCACAAAACAGTCAAATTATGTTGCCACCCAAATTGCTAATAACCACAATGGTTCCCAATTCAGCCGGCCAAGCGACAGCAGGTTCAACCTCTAAAGTCTTAACCACAACGGGATTTACAAATTTGGCTGCAACCTCCAACAGCGACTTGCAATTGGTGGTGCCTAAAGAGGAGCCGAAAAATTGAAGTTGGCCTGATTTGTTCAGTCAAAAGAAATATTGAAAAAAAAAACAAAAATATTTTTCTAGTCACGTCTGGTCAAGGGTCAGATATGAATGATATTATAAACTGTAAGATTTTAAATATTCGTGAATATAATGATTACGAAAGCATTGAATTTGAAATTAATAAAAAAATTAAAATCTCTGCACTGTTATAACTACAGGTAAATAAACAATAAATAAGTACATACATACAACCCCGATGGCTTAATACAAGAAAGGCAGAACTCAAATTTTCGATATTTAATAGCAGAAGCAAAAAACTGAAGAAAAACTAAAGCATTTACATGCAGGAATAATTTTTTAAGTGGCCATAAATCCTTGATTTTTAACTCTTACGTACTAAGGTCTTCAAGGAGAATGCAATTATATGTTATCTCCCAGAAAAATTCCAAAAAAAAAAAATTGAGATACGCCCTTTTTATATTAAGCCATCGAGGTTGTATATACATTGTACATATTATGTACGTACATATACATACATATATTTAATTTCATTATTTTCGACAAACACAATTTAAAATTAGGCATACATATGTACATACAATGTACATCAGTAAAATTCAGTTCCGGGAGCGTTGGTTATATTATAAAGAAATTATAATTATAATTAATTAATTTTATATTTATTCATAAAAAATATGATTTATTGCTTGTTTTTAAAAACGAAAGAAACTTTTCGTTCAACAATATGCATGGAAAACAACAATAATATGAAAAAATAATTGCTTTAGTTTATTCTTGTTATTGTTATTTCTATTTACTATCAAAAAGTCGTAGGGTACCTATTTGTTTTTAGTATACAACATATATACATATGTACATAGTACATACATACATGCATATCGTTACTTTATATAAAAATGCCCTAAGTAGTCATTTTTTGAAATCGAGTTTTTTGTATACTTATTTCGATAGAAGAATATCTAATGTATCGAAAAATTAAAAAATTTCAATTTCAAACTAATAATGAGGTATGGCTCTTCTATATTAAGGTAACCATATATAAGTATGTATGTATGTATATATGCAAGTAAATTGTCGAACAAAAATACTATTTCGTTTTATAAATGCAGGTTGACATAATAAAGAATTTGTTCCAAACAAGTCTTTAATTTTAAAACTTTTGGGATAAAAAAATGTATTTAATATACATAGTTTATACCTAATAGAAATTTCATTTTACGTTTCTAACTAAGTTACTATGTATACATACATACATATATACTATATATATATATATATATATATGTATATATGTATGTATGTATGCATGTATGTACACATGTTCCCTTCTCTAACTGAAGTCTCCACACTCTCCAACAAATAATTATCACTTGCTATTCATTCCTATTTTCCTTTATGCACTTCAGTAACTCCTTGTAATTTGATCGGTACGCGTGTGTCGGAACAGCGATGTGGTGTAATTGTTCTATAAAAGTAAAAGCTTTCAGTGTTATTAATTGGCAATAAGAATAGTGTAAAAAAATGCTTAAATAAGTCCTTATTTATTTCATTAGTGCAATTATCTTTGTGATATAATATAAATCTAAATAGAAGTAAAGCAATTCCTTAAGTTATTCTGTCATTTCTTTTGCTCGCGTCGCTTCGGTCTATTAAAGTGTTTGTTGTTCTGTATAATAATTCCCCAAAAAATCCCATTTTATTTTGTGTTGTTATTGCAAAGTAAATTCTTTCCAGCAACGACTGGAAAATAAAGCGTTGCTTTTTTGTTTTGCTTTGCTTATAGAAAATAAGTGCTACCAATGCTGGATTTTTTTATTACTCGTGGATTTAATGTTGCCGTAGACAAGGTAATTTAATGACATAAATATTAAAATTTTCTTTTTATAATTTTTAAATTCATATTTTTGTAAACAAATTAAAAAACTGATGCTATCATTAAATTTAAATATTTTTTTATTAGTCGTGAATTTGATGTTGTGTTAGACAATGCTAATTCATGACATACTTATTAAAATTTTCATTTGGTAATTTTTAAATTAATTTTTATGTCAAAAAATTAAACAAACTGATGAAGATTAAATTAAGATGCTATCATTAATTTTAAATGACAAAAGTTAGTAATCACTATACTTAATTAATCTTACTACCCACAAAGTTCTAAAATTTTTTAAATACATATAAATTTAGACTAGGGCTATTATCATTCGAACCAAATTTAATCGTTTAACCCATTTTTTGCTTCTATCAAACACACGAATAGTTTTTTGGTAAGAGCTTGGAAAAACAAATACGTTGAATGTTTTGTTCTTATTACTAAATTCTTTTATTAAACATTTTAAGTTGGAGATGAAAATAAACAAACTGACAAGTCTTGTTTTTGAAAATAAACCTAAACAAATCATAACTTTCAAATTGGTTATTACTAAAAAAACACTGCTATTTAGAAAAATTTTAGCTTCTAATTTATGAAATTTCAAAGTTAGTAGAAAAAATGAGTTATTAAATAATTGACTGTATTATTTGTATTATTTTTTTTTCAGTAAATCACATTAATTAATAATACATATATTGAAAAATATCGCAATTATATTTTAAATTAAAATTTGGTAACACTAACGCCCAAATTCACAGTCTCTAGTTAACTAATAATGGTTTTAGTGTAACTAATTAAATTTCTTATTTATATACATAATTGACAAATTTAGCCAGCTTTCGCCATGAAAACATATTTTGGCAAGACTATTGTACTTGCCATTCTCCAAATTCGGTTTGGAACATGACTACATAAAAATTTGTGGGAAAAGGTTAATTTCTTTGATATTTTCCCATATGCCCATGTACATATATGTACATACATATGTACATCTTTTACACCACAGATTGTGGCATACATTTTTTTCTTTGTCTAACAGTAATACCTAAATAAGAACTCCAAGCGTCGCGTTAGCAGTAGGATACGCATTTTCAGTACAATCAAATAATATTTTCGCATTTAAATGTACTGAAAATGAGTACCTTGCCGCTAACGCAACGCTTGCCGGTCTTATTTAGGTATGAGGGTAACCGAGCATTTATAACAGCAAGTGTAATATGTATGTAGTATATAAAAACTTGCAGAGATTTGTGAGAATATGTATTGATTTTTTAACATGTGCTTATTACAAATGCGAAATTTTAGAACAGTGTTGCCCAGTACGGGAGTTTCTAAAACAATTTCACAGATTGTAGCAACATCATATACATATTACATATTATGGTATTATATATTTTTCAGGGAAAAGTGCAATAGCAGGCAAATGGTGTTATGTTAGAAAAGCGATGTCATTAAAATGCAGTAAAATGAAACCATATTTTTGTAAATGTAAATAAACAAAAGAAAAGAGAAACAAAGTTTTAAGTTTTTGATGAAATTTAAAAAAAAAACTTTTATTATTATTATTTATAAACAAAATAACATGCAGGCAAGTTTGATGCCAGAAATTGAAACGTGCAGAATTGTCATAGAATTGTTGTTGAAAATACATACATACATATACATATATGTTTGTATTTTATCATTCTTGTAAATTACTATGTATACATACATATATACATATGTATGTATGTATATATGCATGTATGTACACATGTTCCTTTCTCTAACTGGAGTCTCCACTCTCTCCAACAAATAATTATCACTTGCTATTCATTCCTATTTTCCTTTATGCACTTCAGTAACTTCTTGTAATTTGATCGGTACGCGTGTATCGGAACAGCGATGTGGTGTAATTGTTTTATAAAAGTGTTATTAATTGGCAATAAGAATAGTGTAAAAAAATTCTTAAATAAGTCCATATTTATTTCATTACTGCATTTATCTTTATGATAAAATATAAATATAAGTAAAGCAATTCCTTAAGTTATTCTGTCATTTCTTTTACTCGCGTCGCTTCGGTCTATTAAAGTGTTTGTTGTTGTGTATAATAATTCCCCTAAAAATCCCATTTTATTTTGTGTTGTTATTGCAAAGTAAATTCTTCCCAGCAACGACTGGAAAATAAAGCGTTGCTTTTTTGTTTTGCTTTGCTTATAGAAAATAAGTGCTACCAATGCTGGATTTTTTTATTACTCGTGGATTTAATGTTGCCGTAGACAAGGTAATTTAATGACATAAATATTAAAATTTTCTTTTTTATAATTTTTAAATTCATATTTTTGTAAACAAATTAAAAAAAACTAAAAATGATTATATTAAGATGCTATAATTAAATTTAACAATTTTTTTATTAGTCGTGAATTTGATGTTGCGTAGACAAAGGTAATTCGTAAAATATGTAATTATTAAAATTTTCCTTTTGTAATTTTTAAATTCATGTTTTTGTCTACAAATTTAACAAACTGAAGAAAATTAAATTAAGATATTACTCGTTTCATTAAATGACAAAATTTAGCAATCACTTTAATCTTACTACCCACAAAGTTCTAAAAATTTTTAAATACATATACATAAATTTAGACTAGGGCTATTATCATTTGAACAAAATTTAATGTGTTAAACATTTTTTTTGTTATTTTTTCAAACATGGGAACAGCTTTTTGTTAAGAGCTTGGAAAAACAAATATGTTAAATGTTGTGTGCTTATTACTAAATTCTTGTATTAATCATTTCAAGTTGGTGAAGCAAATAATCAAACTGACTGTAAGTTTTGATGCAGTAATTTCAATCAATTCCCATGACAATTTGAAACCTAAGCAAATCATAACTTTCAAATTGGTTATTACTAAAAAAACTGTTATTTAGAAAAATTTCAGCTTCTAATTTATGAAATTTCAAGGCTAGTAGAAAATGACTTATTAAATAATTGACTGCGAAGTAGACAGACATGGAAAGTGGCAAAGAAAATATGTACTTCATTTCCTCACCCAGTTTAATTTGTATTATTTTTTTTTTCAGTAAATCACATTAATTAATAATACATATATTGAAAAATATCGCAATTATATTTTAAATTAAAATTTGGTAACACTAAGGCCCAAATTTACAGTCTCTAGTTAACTAATAATGGTTTTAGTGTAACTAATTAAATTTCTTATTTACATATATCATTTACAAATTTAGTCAGCTTTTGCTATGAAAACATATTTTGGCAATACTATTGTACTTGCCACTCTCCAAATTCGGTTTGGAACATGACTAAGTCTACATAAAAATTTGTGGCAAAAGGTTAATTTCTTTGATATTTTCCCATATGCATATGGATGTGTGTATGTATGTACAATGTACATTGTACATATGTATAACTGGTTTTATACCACAAATTATGGCATCAATTTTTTTTCTTTGTCTAACCGAGCATTTATGCAAGCAAAATATAAAAACTTGCACGAGATTTGTTGCAAATGCGAAATTTTAGAACAGTGCTGCCCATTACGGGGGTTTCTAAAATAATTTTACAGATTGTAGCAACATCATATTGTATTTTTTTTAATGGAAAAATTATATGAGAAATACCGACATTCAGTCCTTTCTTTTTTTTTGGTTAAGCAAAGTCTATAGGCATTTCGTTCCTGCTTATAAAAAAATGCGAAATCGAATAAATATGCATAAGTAAAGATTTTTGCTTGAGCCTTTTAAGTTTTTCTATAATTAGTAAATTTTTCTCGAAGCGAGCGAGATCTTCCCACAAGTTACAGAAACGAGGCAGTGGAGGAAAATGTATGTATATACATATGTAGACATTGCTTAACCAAAGAAACAAGAAATATTTTAAAACTATATATTTATATCATTCATATCACATATTATGGATTTTTCTGGCACTTTATTTTATCCGTTTATAGCTCTTTTAATTCTGGAACTAAAATCATATTTGTACGAAGTTAGCTCTTCTTTAATATTTACAGCAACAAGATTTAGTGATAACTTGTTGGCAATTTGTTTTACATTACATTTTATATTCATTGATGTTATTAACAATAGTCACAAAATAAGATGGCCAGCAAAGATTTCTGTATTTGTGTTGTCAATGGCTCATATTCATAGTCAAAACAAGGTATACTTTAAGAGTTTAAAACCAGTTTTTTTATGGTAATACTGGTTTTAAATATTTAAAGCATACTTTCTTTGTTTTGACCATGTATATGCGCCATTATTTTCTTACTAAAATTAAAAACAAATCAACAAACATTTTTTTTTGATAATATATTTTTTATTTGATTTTGTAAAGATACTTAACTACATAAGAAAGTAACAAGGTTTTGGGAGGGAACTGACTGGAATACTGGGGTAAAACACAATGACGCATATTTATAGTCAAAACAAAGCATACTTTAAGAGTTTAAAACAAGTATTTTGTATGATATGATACTGGTTGGTTTTAATTTTTTAAAGTATACTTCTTTTTGACTCTGAATATGAGCCAATGAATTTAGAACAAATCACGTTTGTAAAATTCATTACTTATTAACAATTTAATGGTGAAAACGGTTGTATTGAGGTTTTTGTTGTTGCTTTAACTTACTGCCACCTTCACGTTTCTCCTCATAGGGATGAGTTCGAATATAATCCAATGACTTTAATATAGCAGCTGGAACTGGCGGAGCTGTAGGCAAATGATCACCACTGGGATGGAAGCCATTTTCATCGGCTGTGTAAGTCAAGGTGATCAATTGGCCATCGGGTGCATAATAAGCAGAAGATCCGCTGGCGTAATAGCCACCAACGCCAGATTCTTGGGCAGCAATGCCATTTGTGGCATCAAATTGGTACTGGTAACTGCCATCCTCTTTCAAGTCATTGGCAAAACTACGAGTCTCAGCAGCGGCATCGTACTGATCAGGGCGGGCCCAAGAATGGCAGATTAGGGTGGCAATGCAACAAATAAACTGTAAATAAAGACAGAGACAGAGAGATAGAGAGAGATAGAGAGGGAGAAATTAATAGCATATATAGAATGTAAGCAATAATATATATATATATTTTATGAGCAACTTAATGGTTAAAAGTGCCTCAACAAAAAAAAAGTCTTGTAAGACTGGATGCTGGCAACTGACAATTTTAGTTGAGCAACTTCATAGTTCTCTTCGTTATTTTAAGCTCTCTCTTTCATAAGCTCGAATTTTGCTTAAATAAAATTGCCGTGTTTGAACCCAGTCTAAGGAATGCTATTTTCAGTATTTCTAAAGTATTATGCCCTTATGCAAAAACGATTGTTAAAGTTAAACCAACTTTAAGTTTAACAATCGTTTTTGCATAAGGGGGTTAATGTTTGTATATTTTCGTAGAGAGATAATAATAACATCCTCCTACTAAACATGTGCCCGAGTAAAATGTTAACGATATAATTCTCATTTAGTTAATGTTAAAAGCAATATTGTTATTTGAAGTTATCGGCGTTAAATAATTTAAATAATAAACTGATAAAATCAGTTACTTGCTTTAATTTCTATTAAAGTATTTGCTTTACTTTCGTTTCACAATTTTTGAATATAATTTATTTCATTGGAGGGGATTCCCTTATACAATAGGTACACTTAATTAGCACTTGAATTCATTGTTCTAACACCGTGATATATATTTTTTTCAATATTAATTTTAAAATTTCATTATTTGGAAGTAATTAAATGAGCACAAGTTAGAGACAATCGTAACAAGAAATATTGAATAAGTTGAAATTTTTCATAACTTGTTTTTTTTTTAAATTCAAATTATTCCTTCTTATTATGTGAATCTCTGTCGACGTCACGTCAATACAACATCAAAAAGTTGGGTCTTGTCTGCTCGCTAGCTAGAAATATTTTATGCTATTGACCGACTATTACTATTTTCTAAAGCCTAGAAAACAGCATGAGCCTGTCAATAGCAGTCAGTTGTTTTGTATTGACGTGACGTCGACAAACATAATACATAATAAGCGGGATTGCTTAAATGCAAACTTATTTACTTACCAATTTATACATGATTTTAAATACTTTTTTGTGGTTTTTATGTACACTTGTATGTAAAAAGGCTAAAACTAGGATTTTTGTGTTGTTCCCTCCTTAAGATCCAACTAAGAATTAATACGTTTCAGTTTATTTGGCTTGCAATTTATACTAAAAATTTTTTCTTTGCTTCTGGCAAAGTACAGCTCATAAGTATCAATTTACTTCCAGACCTTATTTTCCGTGTGCGTTTTAATTTATTTTTCTGTTTTGTATTTTGAATTTAAAATTTTTGGTTCAATTTGTCAATTTTTTTTACAGGAATATTTGGTTTATTCTCTGCCTTTGGCATGGTTTTTTTCTTCTTTGCTTATGTTGCTTGTTGGTTATTCACTGGTGGCTGCAGCTTCTTCTGCTACACGAATCTCATTTATTGCCCGTATTTTACTGTCTTGATTTTGTTAACACAAGAAAATAATAAAATCCCTGTTAAAGTTTTTTTAATTTTTTTTTGCACCAAAATGGTGTGAACTTGTTTTTGCAAACGTTTATGTTATTTTGTAATTTTCTTGTTGTTGTTAAATATCACAAAAATTTCGTGGCCAACAAACATAATATATTTACGCTTAAAATTTACGATATTTTTGGCTTCATATTCAGTTTAGAACAATGGGCGCGCTTTTAGTTGAACTTGAAATTTAAAAGCATTAAAAAAATATATATGGAAACCTGCAGACAGCTTTCAAAGGCAAATTGACGTAATAAATTTATTTATGCCGCATTTGAGCCAAAATAGTTTTTTTTTTAATGATATAATATGTCTTTTAATTGCAAGCCATATTTCTTAAGCCAACAATTCATTAGATAGAAAAATTTCTTATGCCGATTACACATTTGGCACACATGTGCCCTAAAAAGCGTAACCACTAATATCTTATTAAAAAACTGTTTGATACACACATGTATTTATTAATTTAAACAGCCAATTCCAAACAGGTTGGATTCTGTAAAATTGTCTATTAGTTATGTATGAAACTATTTAACTTAATAAAAGTGCGTCTGAATCAAACATTTTTTCATTAGTAATTAGTGGTTATGCTTTTTTTAGGCACATGTGCGCCAGAAGTGTACTCGGCCTTACAGAGTGGTAGAAAATTAATTTGGTTATGGATTGCGTTTCACGACTCGAATGATATATATTTTAGAGCAGCTATGTACGTCCAAGCCATATACACAATGTGCAAACTTTTATAAAAGAGCTTTTGTGCTTTCACACCGACGAGAGTACAACCTCCACAGCAACATCACAACAGACAACGATGCCTGCTCTTACTTTGCCAAGAAACAAGAACAAATAGAGAGAGAGAGAGAGAGAGAGAGAGAGAGAGAGAGAGTAAGCAATGTACAAAGGTCCTAAATTTTATCAGCTAAAACTAAAATACAAATAAGTACAATATTTATATGTAATTGTAATTTACACTGTTCTGCACGAAAATTGGCCCTGAGACCGCTTCAACTGATTCTTATGTAAAATGACCTCCTGAAACTGAATATGACCTCCGTTCTGCCCTATCACCCATCATTTTCGGGGGATTACTCCTTCTCTCCACTTTTACTGAGATAATTTAAAAATTATAAATTTATTGAACAATACTTTTTATAAATTTTTCACAAATTCTTTTGTTTTTCAAAATATTTCGGATCCAAAGTCTTCTTCCCTTATGCAAAAACGATTGCCAAACTTAAAGTTGGTTTAACAAACGAATTTTGTATGGCATAACCAGTTTTGAAGCATGCTTTAAATTTACCAATCGGTTTTGCATAAGGGCATTCATCTTTACCTTCATTTGGTGCTTGCTTTTCTCTTGTAGTCTAAATTTGAAGTTTCTCTTACAATAGACCACACACCTGAGAAATGTTACAGTCCATGGCTTTATAGGCTGGCAGCAACTCCTGAGCATGTTACCACTTTTGTTACCCAAAAAGTTCACCCACACATTTTGAAATGCATGCCAAGCTCGTTTTTTTAGATTCAGGAGTTCAACTAACGTTGAGTCTTGAAAAAGTTGTCTGACTTGGGATCTTACGAACACTGCTTCTTTGATTTTAGCGACACTAAGCCGAGGAAATTTAGTTTTTAAAAATTTAAATCCATTACCTGCCTTGTCCATTGCTTTCACGAACTGCATTATAAAACCAAGTTTGATGTGAAGAAATGGCAAATAAATATTTTCCTTCGTTACTAGTGGATCGTGGGAAACATTTCTGTGGTCGTGAGATAAACTTTCTCGCAGTGGCCAGTTTCGTATAATGTAATGTTTGTCTCGGTCTCGGATGTTATACTGACATAAAGATCAGAAAAATTTTTGTGAATATGGATTGTAAGCCCATAACTAGAGCAACAACTTTTAAGTCAGGATAAATTTTCCAATTATAATCACGATAACTTAAATACTTTATCAAGGTCTCTTTCATATCTACGGAATTTGCAACTGAAACTGACGATAACTGATTTCCATTGACCAACAGTACAACTTTCCAACAGTCTCTACTTGTTAGAGTCACAAGGTACCTTCAGTTCTGTCATTAATTCCTTTGAATCAGGATAGAACACTTACTTTCGAACTCCGAAATAAATAATTTCAAGGTTGACCGTCTGGTCCTCTGAGAAGAGATTTGTACTCCATTTTCTAGGAGATTCCACTGCTGAAATCGAGACCGAAGCAGCTGAGATTTACTCTTAGACAATTTCAAATCCCTAAAGAGAGCATTCAATTCCGACTGAGTGACGAAATGAGATTGTCGATGGGCTAAATCAACTTGAAAATTCTCCTAATCTTTGCACGTTTCAGCCTAGACCATCAGGCTGAATCTCAGTCTTCGAAATCTGTTTCTGGTTCTAGCTTAGAGGGCTTTTGGGCGGACTGGAATCGGCAAAGATTCGTTGTGAGGAACTGGTCGTAGAGCTGAAAGAATATTCGAATGTTCAATAGTGTGCTTGCTTACTTCTTCCAGAGATCCCGTTGATAGAAGTCATACAATAGTAACAATCCGTGAGATGACACATGGGCACAGCAAATGATAATGATTCACGGGTCCCTTTAAGCCATTCAGTCGAGCTACTGTAACAAGTAGTGCAGCAAATTTTTGGGAGCCCAGTGCTTGTCTTGATCGCCAAAGTATATTTTATAAGCAGTTTTAAGAAGCTGGGAAGGCATACTCGTAGTTCAATAGCAAAACAAATTTATTGTTTAATTTCAATTTACATTAAAAAAATGACAACCGTTTTACTCAATTTAGACAATATAACAGCACCAAATCCTCGTCCACAACACCGAGATATTTTTTTTTTTTTTTTTTTTTTTTTTTTTTTTTTTAATATTTTAATATTTTACGTTCGCTAGAAATCGATTTCAGCGGGCTGAAGCTAGATAAAAGTTGTAGTGCAGAGCTATAGAAAAATTTAACAGCTAAAATAATTTTTTATACATTCCAAATTGAATTCAGGGCCATAAAATCATCGAAATTAGTGCGAGATGAACCCTCGAAAATGGTGGGTGATCTGGAAAAATGGAGATCATATTCGGATTTAGAAGGTCAATTTACATAAGAATCCGCTGAAACGGTGTCAGGGCTCCTTCCTTTTTTATTTTTTGCAGAACAGTGTTATGAGGGGTTGCTTTCAACCGTCATATTTTTTCGTGTTATTACTTTAAAACATGTGAGTTTATGAGTACCATTTGAATACTCCAATTATACTCCTTTCTTTATTAATTAAACCTACATATTTTATAATTAAGAAAAAAAAAAAGATTTGTATTGAAAATCATAAAAACTAAAAAGACGATTCAGGGGTTAGAAAATTAAATGTTATTTTTGGTATATATAACTGAGTTAGGTATGAGGTATACATAACTTTAATACCCTCTTTCTGAATCAAAAACGCGTTTCACGAAATTTAGTATAGTTTCTAAGATATTGAGCATTCATTTTGCTCCATATATATCAACTAGTTTAAAATAAATTTAACTCTTGTTTTGCTTTATATCTATAAGAAATTAATAATAAAAAAAAGAAGGTGCCGTAAGAAAAATTCAACAGCGACGGTTAAGCAAAACCATCATGTTTTAATATAAACTTATTAATTAATTAATAATTTTAAGTACTAATATTTTTTTTATTGATGAATTTTTATTTACCATTCCTTATAAGCCTCTTAAGTAAAAATTAAAAAAAATCGAATTTGTTTTTGGGGGAAAATAACCACAAGAAATGTTAATGAGCTTTTTTTCTTCTTTAAGTTCAAGTTTTAATAACACAGCTTGACATTTATTATGATTAAGCTAATTATGTTACTTCATCTCATAAAATATTTGTATAAAATATCATAGAACAAATCATTCATGCTGGTTTTATTTTGCAAAAACATTTTTCGATCCACTTAAAATTTATTTTATTTAGAAATAATATATCACTAAGCCAGAGATTATTAATAGTTTTGTGTTTTACTCAAATGCCAGTTGAACAATGAAACACTCGTTATACTCGTAAAGTTTAGGGAAGTTTATTAATGTAGTCTGACTTAAAAAATTCATAAAAATTTACAAACAGTTGATTTTTGATTTAAAATTAAGTATCAGAATGCTTAATGTTTCAAAAAATGTGGGCATGTATTGTTTTTTAATTGATTAGATTTCAAACAAAAAAAAAAAAAGCAAAATTAATCATCCAAAGAATGAAAGATTGCTATTGATTATATTATTATTATTTTTACCAAATTGTTTCTTTCACCGTCTACTTTTTTAGGCTGTTCTTTATACAATATTATTTAATTCTTTGTTATATAATAATTTAAAAATATCAATTAAACGTGCCATAACTATTAACATACAAAACAGCTGTTTACACCAAACATACGGGCAACACTGTATTGCCAGCTGTTTGCTGGTTAAAAATATTTGTTGTTGCACTTTTGAAATGAATAAACAAATAAAAGCATAAACAGCTGTTTATGGTTATGGCAGCACTAATAGGTGAATCAAATATATTTATAGTTATGACTATTGTTATGGGTATGGTAATATGGTATGTCACGTCTGACTGAACCTTTATGGATCATAGGAAATATCTGCGCGGCCGGTTGGACGGCAGGTTTGTGCGTAACAGTTTAAGGCTGCGTAACAGGTTAAGGCCTCATTAGTTTTTACTTCTTGTTGCTGTTTTGTGTGTCTTTCTTTTCCGTAGAAAATATTTTGCAATTATTTTATCTGTGAAAGGAATCAGCTGGCAACCTGTAGTTTAATTGACAAAAATACACAGCTTTAATTAAAACAAAATTTTCTACCTCTTAACAAAAATTTATTTTACTTCATACCACAACAAACTAATACGTACACACTTTTGGCTGTCACTTAACATTGAATACTATTTTCTACAGAGTTGTTCACAACAGAAAAAATTATGCAAAAAATTAAAATACGCTACAAGAAAAAATAAAAAGGCACACGCTTGTCTAACGCATTCTGTATCTCTTACTTTCAGTTTAATCAGTAAAAAAAAAAATAAAAAATACAGGGATACTCGGGATATTTTTTTGTTATTCGCCACCATATACAATCATTTTTGCATATAAAATGGAATGGAAAATAGGTGGGTGTGTATATGTATGGCTGTATGCGTGTGTGTAAATAAAATAGCCCTGTATATGCGCATGTGTAGATTATTAATAGTCAGAGTATATTTTTATACTCGTGCGTTTTATTGTAGCTCACACAGTCTATAAGTTTTAGTTGCTGTCGTTGGTGCTGCGTTGTATGTTTATAGTTATACGTATTCGGCTTAAGCCGTGTGTTTGCATATGAGCATGCTTTTTCATTTTTCGCTGTACGCATTCATAGTTGTTTGAAGACCAATACTCAAAAAGTACTTAAAACGATACTTTTGTCATTTTCTGGTTAGAATATAAAAATATGAACTCAATCTTTATAAAATTTAATTATGATTTAATTTTTTTTTTGGAATTCTAAAATATGCCAAAATATTTATTTATTGCAAAAATATTTTAATATGTGCACTTATGACCAAAATATGCAATAATATGCAACATCAAATCGATGCCTCATTATTTAAAATTTGATGATAGCTTGTTATCTATTACCAAAAGAAAAATTAATTTGCATGAAAATCCGAGCCCTGGTCATGAGCAATGAAAGGAAATATGCTGATTTATAAGCTAATTGCAATATAAGGACATGATTGCACTGCAGTGAATTGGTAATAAGGCCTTATAGACTTAGAGCCTTATTTATAAAATTTATTAAGGCTTTATAAAGATTTTTTAAAACAAATTTGTATAAAAAAATTTTCTTAAAAAGCCTTAATAATTTTTATAAATAAGGCTGTTATTCCGGAATTTGCGAAGTAGTAAGGCCGTTTTGGTTCATTACTTATGACTTGAGAATGTCAGCTGGTCCACTTGAAATGACTGCATGATCACTAGAAAATTATGGACTCTCGCAAATAAGAAAAATACGGTTGCTTTGATTTCAAAGAAGTAGAAAGCAAATCTCGGTTATAGTGTCCGTGTTGACCGACCGTTGGTCATACCTGGTGAGCATGTGCTGCCATTAGACTTTGTCATTTATGATTGTTTGTGTTTCCCATCAATTTAAATGTTCGCTGTGTTATCGTGTGAAATATGCTCCCGATTATGATGATTATGCACAACCTTGATCATGATTATAGTATGAAAAGCATTAAAGTATTGTATGCATGTTAAGGATATTAATGCAACAGGTCTTATTTATTGGATGTGGCCCATAGCAAGCAATCATACAAGGCAATACTAAGACAAGCATTTGCACACACGTTCATGCAAAACATTCCGATAAAAGCTTTTACAAACGTACAATTGATATGAATGTTACTTGACTTTTATTTCTTTTTACGTTTTCATTTAAAACAATTTTTTTTCATTGGATTTTAAAATTTTTGCCAATTATGAGGAATTAAATAAAATGGTTTGTTCACGTTCGTTCAACAGCAGATATAAACTTGTATTTAGGTCATGCAACATTTTTTTTTTCAGATTTGCAACTTGGCAACAAACATTTTTTTGTATGTACATATTTAATTTTTTTATTTTTGCTTTTAAGTTCTGACTAAAATCTCATGTGCAAACTAAAAACCAACTCACGTGTGCGACTGCAACTTTTTATTTTTTGTTAAAGTATTATTTACACTTTTAAGTTTCCTCATGTTGCAAGAAACCTGCTAAGCCAGCTACAGAAATAAAAAGTTGTTCAACTTCACCTGTCGTTATATTCAACATTTTATGTCTTGTTACTTTTTGGTGTTGCTCTTGTTGCTGCCATGTACGTAGCCACCTTCGATAAGTCTGCGTGTTGCAAGGTCATATTAATCATTGTATTTCAGAACATCCAATGCATTCGATTGAAATCAATATGTCAACTGAGTATTTTTTCCTCTTTCTTAGGGTTTCGTACACCAAAGGTGAAAAGAAACCCTATTGTTTTCACTACGCTGTCCGTCTGTCCGTCTGGCCGTCTGTCCGTCACAGGGTATTTTCTCGAGAACCGCAAGAGCTACGGACCTGGACACAGTGTGTGGACCCTTGGCCGCTACAACAACAAATACATGAGAGTTGGAAATTAAAGTGTGTGCCAAAACGAGCAATGAAAAATGTTAAAATCCCATGTAATATACAAACAATTGTATGTATATACACTTGAAATTTGTAAAGTTAGTGTATTTTTATACAAACTACAACAATTAACACTAAAACCTAAAAAATTTTAATTAAAGGGTGTACCATCAGTTAATGTAATTTTAACCATGTAATTTTGATAATTTGCTGTATCTTGGAAACCGTAAGAGCAAACTTTTTGAAATTTTCAAAAACGGTAAAACAAAAAAATTTCAAAATTATAAAATCGCCAAACCAAAAAAAATCGCCAAAACAAAAAAAAGCACAAAATTAAAAAAAAAAATTCTAAATCGAAAATAAATCGCAAAAAACCGGAAAAATCGCCAAAATGAAAAAATCGCCAAAATGAAAAAAATCGCCAAAATGAAAAAAATCGCCAAAATGAAAAAAAAATCGCCAAAATGAAAAAAATCGCCAAAATGAAAAAAATCGCCAAAATTAAAAAAAAAATCGCCAAAATTAAAAAAATCGCCAAAACGAGAAAAAAGCGAAAAATAATAAAAAAAAAATTATTTCAACTGAAAAAACGTAAAAAAACTGTATTAAAAAAAATGCTCAAAGCCCAACGTACGGAACCCGAGTCAAAGTCGCACTTTACTGAATTTATTTTTTTTATTTCTTCTTCATTATTATAGAAACCAGTTACAGAATTTTTGGGTGCCCAAAATAAAACACAAAGTCGTTCGTTCATACATTTCAAATACAGATTGAGCTTTTGTTGAAGAAGTTTCAGCAGCATGGATGGCTTGGCATGTCTTGTTATTTTTAAGGCAAATACAATACAATCCATAAAAATACATGTAATTAAGGGCTTCATAATTTGATGTTGAATAAAAACATGAAAACATTTTTGTTGCATTGTTGCTGTTGTTGTTATTTTGGAAAAAAAATTGATTTTATGGCACAGTGGTATATATGCATAAAGAAAATTTCTTTTAGTTAATTTTAATTATTATTCGAACTTCATTTGATTATATATTTATGATTTGCATTGCGATACGAACTTTAGCCTGTTCAAATCATAAATATAGAAAATTTCTTTTCTTGAAAAAAATCACTGTGCATCAAACTTTTACCAACATAAACAAAAAATATGGGAAACGCTTGACCTTGCAGTCCAAAACTCCATAAATTGTTGGAGAGAATAACAATTTTTTTCCTCAAAACTTTCGACAGCGTTATCTCGAGGCAGTTAATCGATTTAGATCAAATTTGTGGCATTCGATGCAATTTCTCAAGCTGGTTTCTTTACGTGGCAATATTGGAAATAATCGAGACGAGTCAAGTTGTACGACCTTGGAGTTCAATTGACAGGTTCATTTCTCGAAATCAATTCAACGCCAAAATTTTGATTTAATTTTATATGGATGGCTCTCAGAACAAACTGCATGTTTCAACAAAATCTTGGCGGTATAGGATGAGGGAGACGAGTACCCTCCTACCCACTTGTTTGTGGTTTATCAACGTAGACAAGTGATTTAACATAATCCCAAAGAAATGAATACAATGGGGTTAAATCACAATATCTTGGTGGCCAATTAATTGGATCATTGTGTGAAACTATTTTTTCATCGAAAGTTACTTTGAGTAAATAATTTGTAGCGCCCTATGAGTGGCATGTGGCTCCGTCCTCTTGGAACCACATATCAGCAAGATTAATGCCACGTAATTGAGGTACGTTCACCATTGACAGTAACATTCTGACCATCATCGTTTTTGAAGACATATGGGCCAGTGACTCCGCCTGCCCATAAAGCTTACCAAGCAGTAATTTTCTGTGGATGTAATGGTGTTTCGGCAAAAGCTTGTGGATTCCCCTCACTCCAAATGCGACAATTCTCCTTATTTTAGTACCCACCCAACCAGAAATGGGCTTCATTGGAAAATAAAATTTTGAATAGAGATTCAAAACCAATATTAATTTTTGTTTCAGCCCATTCACCGAATTGGCTCTGGTGTAAGTCGATTCATAATGAAATTTCAAATCAAACTAAACAAAAAGCAACTATCAGCTGTTAAATGGGTGCTCAAATAAAGCAGTGATGCCAACTCAAAGTTGTGATACTCTAAAAAACACCTTTTATTATCCCTTCCGAGGGTATTTTTTTAAACAATCACTAAACTGCTTTATTTTTTTTGATAAAAAGCTAAAAACCGTTGCACTTTTTACAGAAAAGAAAACGTCATAAAATATTCCTCATTAGCAGGGCAATACAAAGAAGTTTAAATTGCCACTTAAAACCTTTAAATTCATTTAATGTTGCTTCTTAATTAGAGATTGAATATAACTTTAATCTTGCACACTCAAACAATTGCATTGAAATAATTACATGACAATTACATTCATTTGCAACAAACATACAAATTAATGTTGTGCCGTAAGTTGACAATTCTCAATTGCTCCTACAACCATTAACAAATTTGAGGTGTCTAAAGTAAATGCCACAAATATTTAGATAATGTTCCCACTCGCACAAATGCCTAATGATGTTATAAATCATATAAAATATATGTGTGCACCAAGAAATAAGAGGTGTGAACACTTATAATGACTCATTAAAATATTATTGAAATAATTATCGTTTTAATATGCAGATATTGATAGACAGAGTATATAAATTAAAATGCAAGAAACAAAAATTAATAAATATAAAATTTAATAAGTTACAAAAGGTAAAAATGTCTTCATTCACATAAGCATTGGCCTTCACGAATGCTGCGACGCAACAGCAACTGAATAATCCAGCCAAATGCGTGAAACAGCAGTTGGATAGTTTTCCAACTTCCGATTAATACGAGTATAAATATATAATGTAGCTATATTTAGTTTTGAATACAATCATCTTAATCCAAGAAAAAGTAAATAACAAGTGGCCCCGAAAAATGCCTTGAAATTTATTACAATGGGCAATCGTGATGCAAATGGACTCCTGTATGATATTGAAATAATCATGCACTTTGTTATACATTTTTTCTGCAAATAAATGAATGTTTTAAGTTGCCGCATTATGCTGGGCATAAACATCATTTAAAACAAGTAAGAGTGCTATATTCTGTGCTGTGTCGAATCTTATATACCCTTCGCCCAAGTACGTATGGAGCAGAGAACAGCAATGAGTAGTGAAAAAGTGAGTAGAGTTGAATCATGACTAATAATTTCTTGTACATACTTATGTGCACTCATATTTATTGCAATTGCAATATTGTCGTTGTTGATTTCGACTCTCCTTAACTCAATGCCTATGGAGGAGGCAAAATAAGTATGATTCACAATGCGAACTTTTCATACGAACATTAAAGTTCTCATTATGTATTTTTTTTGTAGGAATTGAAAAGCAATTCTATTTATTACTATTGTATACTACTTGCAAACTGTTTAATGACTAAAACTTTTAAATAAACATACATGCATGAGTTAAGTGAGCTGAATCAATGTGAGTAGTATAAGTATTTTCCTGGAATTGGAAACAAAACTGAGGTGATTTATGAGTGTGAGTGTGGCATGACTATGATGTCGATGCCGCAATCATATTTATTTCAACCTAGACTTATAAATTAATGTCATCGTGAATATGCGTAAATCAGAGTACTTGAGTTTAAATAATGTCTACCCACTTATATTTAAAAATTTCATGAATCCGTATGAATAAAGAGAAAACGACTCATTGCCGAACACTGGTATGGAGTATATACATACATGTAGGGATGGGCAAAAAATATCGATATATCGAAATATCGATATTTGAGAAAATAAATATCGATATATATTGCCGATATTTCAAAAACCGATATATCGATACATCGATTCTTATTTACGAGTATCGGGTTTCGATACTTCTAAGAACTATAGCTGTTTTTTTACTACGATATTGGCATCACTACTAGCGATGCAAAGAAAAAAAAGATGAGAAATTTCATAATAACAGCCCATACGCATCTATAAGGTGACCCCACTAACACAGGTGACATTTATTTGTTAACTTAGCTAAATTCCAAATTTGGATTGTGTCGGTATAAGCCTAAAGGTAGAATTAGTTTTTATTTTCTGTTCTGTTACGAATCAGCTGACTCTTTTTGGTTTATATAGATCTTATACAAGCCGTTAGTAAGTAATTGTAAGCGGAAACATAAATAAAATAAAAACGTTAAGAAATAAACTATAATTGTGCTTTAAGAATTTAAAAAAATTTTATTTTTACCAGAAGAAAATAAACACTATATTGAAACATAACAATGGACGATACAAAACTCATCAATTTAGTGTAAAACTGTGACCGTTCTGGTCAGAAACAGCTAATTTATTACAGAAAAAGTAACTATTAAAATTTAGAAATAGAACGGCACAGCACAGAACAGCAACATAAAATAAAGACTAATGAAGCCTTGCTTAAACTCTTTTTGGCGGTATATATTTTAGATTTGGAATATTTTGGCAACATATGTATGCAAAAATATCGATATATCGAAATATCGATGTTTTAAAAAAATATATATCGATACTGTTCAAAAATATCGATACGATATATATCGATACATTTTTTTTATTTGCCCATCCCTACATACATGCATACATAAGTGTATACATACATATTTGTTTTGTGAAACAAATATATGATTTATTTTTTGCTCTAGTGCAATTTACTCGTATAACTAGTGAGTGACCTATGAGTATTTTTTGACTAAAGATTTGATTCAAAGATTTTATTTGCGATATTAGTAAAAGTTGAATATTTTATTCTGCCCTTTGTGTTTAAGAATTTTTTTACACTATTATTATTTTCGCTTTTTAAGATGAATGAGGAGAAATTAATTAGAGATGACTTTAACAGATATTAGCATATATACATATAAAAATTATATATGTTGCCATTCTTTGCAATATAGATCCCGATACCGAAAAGTGAATTACGAAAACAACTTTTTATTTTAAAACATCTGCAAGCAACCTAAACTAATTACACACCTGCATTTATGCATAATACGCAACATATCGCTCATGCATTAAACACATTCACCACAGCAGGCTACACGAACACACGACTTCAAATGCCGCTAGCAGCATTTGTCGCCTCGTAGCCAGCTACTTAATTATTTTGGAGACGGCAGCAGCACCATCTGCAGCTGATATTAAAGTACAAATACATAGTTCAGTATTGCCACTTTCATATATTTTGCATTTATAAAAATTAATTTTTCTTTTAAAATGTACTTATTTCACATAAAAGTACAATAATGAATCAATTTATTCTTTACATCAATTTTTGGATATTGTTTCTAGTAAATAGTATGAAATAATTGTACGATATCATTCATTCACCATTTTGTATTATACTGGTAACACTGCATTTGCTCATTGTAGCCAGAGAAATAGAAATTAGTTTAAAGTTGGCGACAGCTACAACGGTGGTCGTGCAGTCGTGTAGCCTGCTGTCGTTGAAATAATTGTTACCATAAGAATGTGTGTATTCTATTTTTGACAGATTGTAGCCCGTAGCCTGCTGTGTTGAATGTGTTTAATGCATCAGTTTCGTAAGACTAAGGAGTAACCATGCTTATGGTTGAATTATATTTTCATATAAAAATTTAAAAAATAAAAAAAAAACTTAGATAAAGGCAAAAAATAAACTATTTTTCCAAGCTTTAGGCCAGTTCTTAAATTCTTATATTTTATTATTACAATATTTCGTTAACCTTCGGTTAACTTCTTCAGGATATAGTATTCTGTTTTATATTTTTCTGCTCTTTCTTTTTCCTTTTTTTTCTTTTTCAAATTATGTATACAATTTTCAAATAATAAAATGTGTTGAAAATTGTATACATAATTTGAAAAAGAAAAAAAAGGAAAAAGAAAGAGCAGAAAAATATAAAACAGAATACTATATCCTGAAGAAGTTAACCAAAGGTTAACGAAATACTGTAATAATAAAATATAAGAATTTAAGAACTGACCTAAAGCTCGGAAAAATAGTTTATTTTCACATAAAAAAAGGTCGAAAAATTAGATAAAAATACTTAGATAAAGGCTTTCCTAATACATAAAATAAGGTTAATTCAAGAAAAAAAAAGAATTAGTTTCATTTAGTTACTTTTAAACAACAAAACAAAAATCAGTTTTCCAACCCCGGATTTTGATTTATGTATAAAATATAGAATACTACTACATATTTAATTAACAAAGAAAAAATTATTTTAATTTAGTTAATTTTATGCAGTAAGCTTTCCAGCTCTGGAGCTGCGTTTATTTGTTCGTTTTTATAATTTTGTATACCAAACTTTTCTTTCTAAAACATCAATTACATTTAATTTCTAAAGAAAAAGAAAAAATTAATTTGATCTGACTACTTTTATATACTAAAAAAAATTAATTATCCAATCCTGGAATCATGCTTTTAGTTTTACTAAAATGTTTCTCTCTTAATATACAATAAGCTTAATTCATAGAGAAAAATAAGAAAATAGTTTTACTAGGTTACTGTTATATATCAGTTTTCCAACCCTGGTAGCGATTTTTTTGATTAATTTTAATTTTTAATACCAATTTAATTTTAACTGAAATATAAAATAGTTTAAATCAACAAAAAACTCAAAATAAGTTCTAACTAATTACTTTTATATGCAAAGAAAAAGTTTCAACTTTCCAGACTTTCCAGTGCAAAGTCTAAGACCGAAGTCGCTAGTTTTCCTGGAAGCTACGGTAAACCGATTTCACATACAGACATACGGACTTCGCTTATTCGTCTTCCCTATCGGTAGCTTGCTGTTGTGAATGTGTTTAATCCGTTAATGTTAGTACAGAAGTTCATGTTGTGCGAACGTGTAGTGTCTGTGTGTCTGCTTAAGTCCCACTTGATCGAGACTTTCGTTAATGAAATCGACTTGGAAAAAATATCGAACATTTATCGCATAAAATAAAAATGAATGACTCTCAAAATTACTCGAAAAAAGTTTACCTGCCGCTTTATTTTAAAAGGTTCGAAGTTTCGTTACCAATATCAAGAGTTAGCCAATATCAAACTAATTTCGATATCGAAAAAAGGCAGCAGAAAAAGTAAAAAAAAGTAATATTATTTTTTAATTTATTTAAAGCCACTACAATAATACTTATATGTATGTACCGATGGTGCATCGAATAAGTAAAAATAATTAATGTGATGATCGTAAAAGATAAGTAAGAATAGTTAAACATACATAGGTAGAGTGATATAACTTCGTGCTAACCTAAATAGAAAATGGAAAAACAGAAAATTAATAGTGATACTTACAAATGTGTTTGCCAAAGGTAAATCAATAATTGTATACACAATCAATTCTCATATTCCATTTCATAGAAATTTAAGTTAAATAGCTGATGTTAATAATAATCTCTACCCCAGTAGATAGACATGGGTGCTGATGAAGTGCGTGGCTGCACAGAAAAATATCGGTATTTCCCCCAGCTAAAAGTCTAGTTTAATTTTTCTTCTCTTCTTTAGATACTCACATTAATTAATAAAAATATTTCATTCAATAAGAATTGAAATTACTGAACTCAAGCCTGATTAAGAAATTATTTCTGATTAAAATTCACTACAGTTCAATCAAATCCAAAAATGTCTCATTTAATTTATTTATTTTAATTTAGTTTTTAATTCTTTGACTTACGCTGCAGGATTTGAACACGGCACCTCCATCCTAACAGATTAGCACACAACGACTAGCCTATCATCACACATTCGAGAAACCATCGAGAAAAGTTATTTTTAGCGAACATTCGATTTTATTTTCTAGATTCGCATACAAATATCGAACAATTTTGTTTGGTAATTTCTTCGCTAAGGTCAAGTTGGGTAATGCTTCTCAATGAGTATATTTAAAACGAGAAAAATTTTTATTTTTCTATTTTGTTTTTGTGCTTCTAATGTGGGATTATAGCTGGTTGAAAATTTATGCCAACTGAAAACCATTCTCTTCATCGAATTTTCCCACAAGATGCAACGTTATGCCAGCCTAATTATGTCCCTCTAAATATGCTCTTTTTTATACTTGACAAAAAAAACACATTATATAATTCTTTAGGACAATATTTTGTCGTTATAAAATTGTATTTATACGTATAACAAAATCATGTTCTCTATTCTCACTATTCACAAAAATTATATTAAGGATAAGGATACATTTAAATGAAAGTTTAAGTTTGTTGTTGTGTGTGTGTGTGTGTATTACTATATGGCGGAATTAAAATATATATATACATATGTACGTACATGGACGGGCACGTTTGAAAGTATGTATGTATGTGTGTCTGAAAGTTATGTTTCTAAGCGGCAAGTGTAAAATGGTTAAACAATATTATTAGTTTTTTTTCTTTTTATTTATACATAAATGGATGAATAGGCTGACTGACTGACTGAAGACAAGATTGGAAATCACAGCAAATGTCGCAATCACGTACATTAGTTTGTTGTTGTTGTTGTTGTTGTTTTAGTTCTGCTACTAAATTAGAATTTACGATAAGGACCTTGTTGTTGTTGGTGTTGGTACTGATTGCCGTATTGTTTAATGGCTGGCAGTTGATGCTGTTGTTCCTCCTGGTAGGGATGAGTGCGTATGTATTCTAACGATTTTAAAATCGCTTCTGGAATTGGTGGTGGTGTTGGTAAATGTGCACCTTGTGGCTGGAAGCCATTCTCATCAGCTGTATAGGTAAGATGTATTAAAGCACCCTCAGGTGAATAGTACTGCGAAGAGCCTGTGGCATAGTGGCCACCAACACCAGCCTCCTGCTGAGCGATACCATTGGTGGTATCGAATTGATAATTATAGCTGCCATCCTCTTTGATTTCATTGATGTAATTACGTGTCTCAGCCTGGTGATCAACAGCCAAAGCACAACCACAAATGGCCAAGGAAACAATGAGCTGTGAAATATTTCAAGTACCAAGAAAAAAAACTCATTAATATTAATTAGGTTTTCTGTGGCAATCGCGCCTAGATGTCTTGAAGTGAGACCAGGAATAAATTTAAATTTGTATTTGCCACAACCAGAAGAATAATTAAGCTGTTGATTAGTTTAATTTCTTTTTCCAATTAAAAACTTACAATTTTGTACATTTTTGTTGTTCTTAAGAATATAAGAATTTGTTATTGATGTTGTATCTTAAAGATCTAAAGTGCTTATAAAGCATTTGTGGTAAAACTGCACATATTTATATGCGCTGAATTAGATTGCAAACAATCCCTCAAAATTAAAATAATGCAACAAAAAGACAAGCAAATTAAACAAAAAAAAAAAATGCTTAACAAATTAATAATTTTACACTTTAAATTTACTTTTTCACTTTTTTTTTGCTGACTAAACTGGTAATAATTGTACGTACAATCACTGTTAAATGCAAAAAAAAAAAAAAATTATAATAGAGATCACATTGATGATGGCGATGATGATGAATGTGAAGTTGGCGGGTGAGGCATATGTCTGCCAACACTTTTAATTTAAAAGATTATTTTTCTTGGCAACAACCAGCAATAAACCAAATATGTATGTACATTCTTGTGTACATACATGTTGAAAATGAAACAACTTGTATTTATGTATGTTGTTGTTGTTGTTGTTGTTGTTGCATTTGTGCTCTTTTAATCCCCAGTTAAACTTTAAAATTTCAAACATCAAGCGGAAAAAGATGTTTTTTGAAAAAAATTTACCAAACTTTATGCTTTACTTTGGGCTAATACGCTTATATTTAGTGTAACAGTTTTTGAATATATGTATCTTTTTTTTAAATATCAGACACACATTAAGACAGATACTTAAAAGAGTAATTTGCAAAAATGTTGAACTAAATTTCGTATATTATGTTGTAAATACATATATACATACTTATACATACTTATGTGTATACAAAGTATGTATAGAAAATCGGTGCCCTGATAAATTGGACGATTGACTGGGCATTAATTTTGACAAAATATATATTTTTATAATTGAAAAACGTCTTTAAGCATTTCGTTTCTGCTTAAAAGATTGGTCATTAGACAGACTTCAACTAAAAATCCTTGAGCAAAGCTAAAAAACTTCGTATGTTTATAGAAAAACTCCCGAAATGTAATTGAGAATTAGAATGCACAAACGCAATAAATTAAAAATCCTCAAACAAACACTTTTCACAACAAACATGCTTATTGTATTCAGAATAGACTTAGAATTAGAATTCAGAATAGAATTAGACAGAATAGGCAAGGGACAAACTGTTGTGGACCCACGTCCGGAAATAATTAAATATATGAGTATATAAGAATCGTATGCTTTAATCTGGTGATCGCTCTGGCCAAATAAATTTCGAATTTCTGCAAATTATTCGCTCTCCAAAAATTTGACTTAAAAGTGCCATTGTGTCTCAGGCAGTGTGGGCAGTGGCTCCATCCTGCTGAAACCACACACCAGGTCCGTTTTCAAGAGCAGAACGTAAAAAATGTTCTATCATAAACCGATACCGCTCTCCATTTGCGGTTACAGCACTTCCATCTTCATTCTCGAAGAAGTAAGGCCCAATGATATTTTCAGATGTGATCCCACACCACAATTGGCGTTGATGAATAGCTCTTGGATTTTCAGAACCCCAGAACCTCATCACTTATAATCAAATTTGATATATGATTTAAATAATAAAATTCTATTATCCTGGTTCTTTGTTCAGTTGTGAATCTCTCCATTTTTTATTCTCCAAGTGTTATTTATATAATTTAAAAAAATAAAACTAAAAAAATATATAAACGAAAAAGTTATTAAATTTTTAAACCCCATGGTGACTTTTGGCCCACCCTGTGTAATGCTAATTGTTCCCTCCAATGAGACCACCAAGTCACTCTGAAACCATTGGACATTAACTTCAGCTTAACTGGTATAAAGTATAAATTACTTTTGAAATACGAGTGCCCCCCCTGTAGTCGAGTGGTTATTCCTCGTCCATACAGTGAAACATTTGCTGCAAAACATTTGAGTTTGTACACGAAGTTCTTGTTGAGTACGTCATTCTCGCCTCATTCTCATGACAAATATATTAAGCTGCAAAACAAAAACTTCACAGTGTGGACACGAATGCAGTTTCAAAAGAGAAATCAAAAATGTTCCGCAGCAAATGTTTTACTGTATGGACTAGGACTTAGTGTGCTAGAGTGTCATGCCGCAGTTTGTCAGTTCGAGTCCCTTAAAAAGGTTCTGCTTAAAAATAAAATGTAATCGCGGTTTAACAATAAAAAAAATATATAAGTTTTCAATTATTATGATCAAATGATCATAATAATCACAAATCACAAGCTGCATACAAAGTAGCCCATGTAAAAGCGAGTGGTCCGCTACATAGGTAGTGTTAGAACTCTGACTAGTCCCTATCCCGTCACGTGTCAGTTCCATTTACTGCACGCTAGTTCCTATATGTATTTTACTGTTGCTAATACAGACCATTTTAGTTTTTTTTTCTACTATTTCATTACTGAATTTCCTCTCAAAATTTTACTATTTCTCTACACCCTTTTTAAAAGGGACACATCCGCTCAAAAAAATAACTTCCAACTTGATTTCAAATGCTTTAAAATTTTTTTTGCTCATTATACATATACATGTATATGAATGTATGTATGTATAAGTATGTATATGAATGTATGTATGTTTCTACATTTATTAATTTTAATAATTTTTTTTACTCTAATTTAAGATTAATAGTTTTTTATTAAAAAATTTGTATTGTATCTGAAACACGTACTCCCATAAACACATAATCTTTCACATACATACATACATAGATACATAAATATGTATATGCATGTATGTATGTATATTCAATCGAACAATTGGCTATTAAATGTAAAATATCTTCTACACTTTATTTTGATTGTTTTTTTTATCACATTAGAGCTCTTAACATATAAGAGGAAATAGCAGCTCGGGTAATTAATTTATAACTTGATATTTATGAGAGCAGAATATAATAGAATTTAATGATATGTTAATAAACAAATCGTTTAAATTTTTAATAATTTGAATGACAAACATACATACTTATGTACATATGCGTGTAATAGTATGTTTCCACCGGCATGATTTATACAAATCATGATGATTTGTGGAAATCATGTTAATTTCTACATGATTTGTGGAAATCATGTTAATTTCTACATGATTTACCATACATTTTGTATATGAATAAATCATCTCAAAGTGGTTGATTTATTTTAAATATTGTCGAAAATACTATTTTTCGAACTCGATTTATGTATGCAACCCTGCGTTGCTTTTAAAATTACAAACTCCATCCCTGGGTCATCCATCAATAGTGATTGATAATTTCGAAAAAATTACATTGAGGAATATTTAATAAATATCAATAGTGATTGATAATTTCGAAAAAATTACATTGAGGAATATTTAATAAATTTTAAATGTCAACCACATGTGAATAAAATTCACATACAGCTGCTGCGCTCACCTTACAAAGCACGTGCATAATTAGATTACGAAAATTCGAACAACAAATCACTCACAAGGTCGGTGGAAACACTTTGAAGTGATTTACTTAAACCTACTTGAAACTGACAATGACAATGACAATGACGATGACGAAAACATGTTTAATTAATCAAGAAAAGAGATAGTTTAATTTAATTAGTTTTATATACCCAAGAAAAGTGTAAATTTTCCAACCCTGTACCCCATTTCTGTAACTTGTGAGAAGTTCTCGCATCGAGAAAAATTAAATAATTATATTGGTTGTCCTATTTGAAACAGGGTTACTCACATAAAAACTTATATAAAATTACAAAAAATGTCAACAAATACAGTTTTCTTCTTACTCACCCTGTGTTTCACAGGATGATAACTATTTTTTCGACTCGAAAAGTTCTCACATTCCTTACAGAAACGAGGTACTGGAACCACATTTTTTAAATTTGCTAATTTTCAATAATAATCTATTTAGGATGGATTTTTTTTAATTCTAAAATATGAGGTTTGCTGCCATAAATGCGGTCTTAACTTTTTAGCTTGATCCGACGTGGCTTCTGGTGCCTATTGGAGCCTAAAGTACCCCGTTACACAGTGGGGATTTTGTAAAAAAAAAAAATGAAAATAGTTCTGCAGTTTCTAAACAAGCCTTCTGATTGTTATGAAATTTTAAACAGTATTTGCGGAGGTGTCCCCATTAAAGGGGGCAACCTAGGGTTAATGAAAAATTAAAATCGATGCACAAACTGATGTTTTTGATCTGATAAAAAATTTTTTGCATTTTGAATTTCTGAAAGTCTGCTACACTTATGGGTTTTCGCTTACAGTTTAGAAAATTTTCGAGAAAAAAAAATTTAAATTTTGGCATTTTACCAACCTTGCTCCACTGTTCTGCTAATCGAGAAGTCAAACGAAACTCATTATGAATTAAGAACAAAATTTGTAACATTAAACAAATTTGGTATCAAAAGCATAATTAAGTCAAAAGTTATATAGAAATTTAAATTAAAATTTTGAATAACGTTAGTTTAGGGCCCACTAGGCAACGTCGGACAGCGCACATACATATATCAATTAAAGAAAACAATTTTTGCGACCAGTCTATTGTACATACATTCTTATGTATGTATGTTCTTAATGGGGTCGCATATATGCATCTTGTTGAAATTACAATTGCAGCAAACTCTAGTAGTTAATAGATTTCGGGCACAATTTACTTAGTCATTAGATTTTGTCAAAATCTACTTAAAGTCTAGTTGAACTGAGTGATGGAACTCTGTTTTTTTTTTTTCAAATTTGTACTAAAAAGTCGAGCTTTTATACATAAAAAAGTGTATGAATTGACTACTTGGCAGTTGTTTGGTTGTAGTATGGAATATTGTTCAGTTAATGGTTTTTGTTTTGGATAAAATAATTTTGATAAATGTCAAAAAATGTGATGTAAACGGTTTAGTTTTTCATAAATATTTTCATTGAAATCTCCTGGATTTTGTGCAGGTGTAAATGCCCAACAAAATAATATTACCACTGATGCGACTTTTACCCACAACTTATTTGATCCTTATATGTCCAAAATTTATTAAAGAGAGTCAAAAGACTAATAAAAATTAAACACGCAAAAATTTATAATATTTTTGGATGCTTCTCAAAATTTATGTCTTTTTTGATTTTATATGATAATATGTATGTGTTTATGTTTTGTAAATTCTTTGAATTCTTTTTGAATATTTTGAAATGTATATACATAAGTCCCTCGTAACTTATCTTCTTTACCGCACGTATATGTATGTATGTATGTATGTATGTAAGTGTGTATGTGTGAGTGTGGTATTTCCAAACGAAAATTCGTGATTATCCCCACCTGCTGACTAATGCATGTAGTATGTATTTCTAACATAAACCGATAAAAATTGGAATTCTAAACTAGTCAATATTATTCGTTGAAATTTCAAAATCAAAACTTGTTTGATCTGAGCTGTCAAATTATTGTTGTGCTTAAAAGGAAAAAGAAAACGAAAAAGAAAAAAAAAACAAACAACCAACCATACTTACAAAAAGCGGTATAGAACGAATAAGCATAGCATTTGAATATTCACTTAGTGATTAAATTTCAGGCTCAATATACAAAATAATAGTCCTTATTTGAAGGTTAGCCGCGAATAACGTTGTAAGTGACAAAATAATAATTTTTCAGGAGAGCCAAAAAACGTATTTTAAAGCAATATTGTTTTTTTCGTTTAATTTTTTTTTTAGCTTATCGAAAATAATGATAATTAACATTAAATTTTCTTTTTGTATCTCTGTTATATTTATTAAATGTTTTCGACAATTTCGTTTGCATGATTTTGTTAGTAAGTTACAAAGTTCTTCCACGGACTGACTGTTTGTAATTGTATTTTGACGGCGATAAGATGCATAATATTGGATGGTTTGATATTTGAACACTTCAAAGGAGGAATGTTAACGGTAATCTGTGAAAAAACCGGGTTTCTAAAAATTGTCTTTTACAACGTTATTCGCGGCTAACCTTCATTTGTTGACTTTGCATTCCTAGAATTAGGAAGAGCAATACTTTGAGGCAGCTACGTTAAAACACACATGCTGTTATATTTGCATTTGAGGTAAAGAGCTTTGAAAGCTCTTAAATTTGTTCTTTTTTCTTTGCAAAATCAGAGCAAGAAGCATTGTTGTCGCCAAAAACTGGTTGGCTGTTGTGGTCTCTTCCGTGTGAAAGTACAAAAGCTGTTTTTAAAAGTTTGCTTATTGTGGATATGTATGGGGCATAGCTGCTTTAAAGAAATGGGCACCTAATTTCAGCGCAAATCAAATTAACCTGTACAATTTCTCACAAAATACGGGTACATGAATGAATTTTTACAGCCTTATATTTATAAAACTCATTAAGGCTTTATAAAGGGGTTTTAAGACAAATTTTCATACAAAATACTTCTTTAAGCTTTATAAAGTTAGAATTTACAAAATTTTCAATTCGCAAGTGCCTGCTCAGATTGACAAAAAATATTATTCATTTAAAGCTTTATATCTTAAAATTTAAATAAAATAAAGTGTATGTAAGATATCACATCGAATTCATATCAGTTGGTTTTTGCCGCATTTTGCTAGCGACTTAAGAAATAGAACAAGGCGAATTTGTATAAGATAATAAATATAAGAAACAAGGCATATTCATATCAGGTAGGCTCGCTACAATTCGCTTTGAGAAATGCATACTTGGGATCAAGGCGAATCTATACTAGGTGCTCACAAGGGATCAGGTGCCTATTTTCGCCGCTTGTAATTTACATATACGTTGGATGTTAAAACATTTTTTTCAGTACATTTTTTTGACATTTGAAGTAGACATTTTTAAAGCGAATTGAGCTGAGAATACCTTATATGAGTTTCCTTTGGTTTTAGTGATTTTTTTTTTCATATTATTTTATATATAATAGTGCATCTACACTGTCTCGAAATCTAGTACTTTCGAGCTAAATCAAGTTGCTTTTTTCCAGATTTCCCAAACAAAACGAAATTTAATTTTTCAGTAGATTTGTAGGAAATGTAATAAAAATCTAATATTACTAACATGTACAACAAAAGGTGAGTGAATTGGCTACGGTCTGCTTAAGAAAGTATGTGAATTGGTTACACTGCAGTTGTTTGGTTGTAGTTACGGAAACAAGTCAGTTGATGGGTTTTGTTTTGGATAAAAAAATCTTGATAAATGTCAAAAAAAGCTGGTGTAAACGGTATAGATTTTCATAAAGATTTTAATCAAAATATTCTAGATTTTGTGCCGATGTAAATGCCCTCACCTCACCTCTTCTTGAGTTTGCAACATTTTACATTACGATTTGACCAATCTGCTGAGAGAAACTTATAATAAAGCTTATCATGCCTTCAAGATTTACTGTAGGTAACTTATGTGACTAATTAACATATTTAAATGGCATCGCTAAAATTTGTCAGAGCAAGATTTTAAGCTATAAACTATTCACATATAGTTTTACTGTCACATAAAATTTTACAAATTTTAAATGAAAAGAGCAAAAGTTATAACTCGTTTTTGGTAAGAAAAATACGCATGCATATGACTGTTTTAAGTTGCAGTATATCAGTATATTTAAACTGAAATAACGAAAGAAACTGCTGATGAATGCCCTGTGATAGTTAATTTACAAGCCAAAAATATTGCATACAAATTTGGAAGACCAGCTAACTGCGGCTGTTAAATATGGTTAATTATTTGAAGCTTGCATTCTGGTGAATTATAAAAATCGATTTAAGTCAGCTAACCGGTTCGAAAATTTTATATGGTTGCAAGATTTTGATACAGAATAGTAGATGCAATAAAAAAATATAATCTACAGAGAAATTATTTATAGATGAATTTAACCAATATGATCAATGAAAGTTACGCCAATCAGTGAAAATAGTTAGAACAATTTTGCCATTGGTTTGCATAAAATAAATATATATTTAGTTTTAAATTTTAAAATTTTATGGCATGTAGAGCTTTATTGCCCGTGTAAATGCTCCATATAGGAACATCCTGCAGAATCCGCAATTTCACCTAAGCCTTCGTATAGGAAAAAGCAGTTCTAAGTTCCAAGTGAAATAAAATCACTTAATCTTTAAAATTCCTTCAAGTTTATGGCTTTGATGTAGTAGTCCACCAGAGTAAGTCTTTCAAATTTTATCCAAAATTCCAAATCAAGTCATACAAACTCTTTTTAAAATCTCTCAGTTCTCTTCATTTCCCAATGTTAATTTTTTTTTTTTGCAAAATATGCAGGCAAATATTTAACAAATTTCGAGTCCCATCCTTTACTGAACACATCTGCTTAAAAAAGAGGAACACAAGGGCTCTAATACTCAACACTCCAAATGAAACTTCCTGCAAATAATTTTTGTGCTTAATACGTCAGTTATGTATTAGTAATTACTATCACTAACCTTATATCCCATACTGGTTGGGCCTAATAATTATATCTAGAGTTAAGATTTGAATACATATTGTTAGTTCAGCTTTGAAGATACAATAAATATCAGTTAAAAAGCCACTGCCATAACCATAAATATATTTGCTTCACCTATTAATGCTGCCTTAACAATAAAAAGCTGTTTATGTTTTTATTTATTTCAAAAGTGCAACAACAAATCGGTAAACAGCTGTTCTGTTGTATGGTTTCGAGAACGAAGCCGACTGGTTTCCAGCAGTCTCTAAGCAGACGCTGACTTATTTTTTTTTTAAATTTTGCCGACTTCGTGAAATTTCACAATACAGCGATGCCAACTTTGAAATTTAAAAACCCCTAACACCAGTGCTTAAAGGATTAACTTGAAAAATCTGGTAGCATTGTTTAATAGCATTTGCAGATTTATAGAATATTCCGTTATTTCTCAATACATCTTTGAATCAATACATCTTTGAATGACGCATGTAAGAAATAACGGAATATTCTGCAAATCTGCATGCTATGAAACAGTGCTACCAGATTTTCCACTTAGTCTTTTAAGCACTGGTTTTAAATAAAGAGAGTAAAAAAAGCTAAAGTGAATATAATTTCTGAACATGTCTCAAAAGAATATAGAAAAATATTTTTTCTAACACTTCAAATAAAAATAATTCATCGGACATATCTGATACAATATGATGAGTCGGCTAAAGCAAGTCAGACCCCGCCGCCGACTTTTTCCGTCGGCTTCGTTCTCTGTTATGGTTATGGGGAAAAGCCAAATTTCAATTGGTTTCTATGGTTATGGTTATGGCTGTGGCGTTCTCCCGACTCACCTATAATCAAATACAGTGTTGCCATAAGTTTAGTTCGAACAGCTGTTTTGTGTGGTTATGGTTATGGCACGTTCAATTTAAGCTTCAGGGCATTATCCACATAGACATAAATTGAAGAAATTTGTTTCGACTGTCAAATAATCTAAAATTACATTTTGTGTTCACACCATCACACCTCAAATATTCAGCGGTTAAAGTAATTCATTTTGATGTATATTTCATTAGCTTTAAGACACGGATTGCACGAAATACATATACATATTTCAATACGATAAACATATTCAAAATCTAGAGCCACCTTAAGACGAAGAAAAATACATAAACAACGGCACAGCATCGGCGTCGAAACAAACGATTTGTCAATCTGTTTATTATTTAATTTTGTAAAAATGTAACCCTGATCAGTTGTGCGATTCAGTAACTTTTACGATCCGACAATCGTAATTTTTGTCTATACATTTTCTCGCTTGCAATAACGATTGTGTGATTCTGTAACTTCTTTTTAATGATAGTACGCAGCTGATAAATTATTGTCGCACGACACAGCTGACATTAACCTACAGCAAATATTGTTACAAATATTACTGAATATCAAATTCGATAAATTTTCGTTACAATTATTTTAACGATGTGATGATCGTTAAAAAAGTTAGTGGATCGCACTACAGATGAAAAGTCTTATCGTTAAAAAAAAATTTCAAAAACTGATCATGTCTTATGGGATGACAAATTTTTATCGTATTATTTATCATTCACTTGTACGTATTATTAAATGTTTGATATGAGTGGGTAAATTAAATTAAATTATTAATTCAATTAAATTTAATCCGATATTTGTTTGCCCTAGCGCCAGCTCTAAGATTTTTATCTATTTATTACTATCATATTTAATTTAGTTTGTATTCCAAGTTATGCTATCTACACCTTGCGCAAATTATGTTAAAAGCTTAAAGGTTTTTTATTTATCTATTTTTATTTATTGTTAATGTTAATGTTTCCAAACTAATTTGAAGAAAAAATAAATAAACTACTTTGTGTGCGTAAACAAGATAAGAGATTCCAGTTTTAATTTTGTTAACCCCAGCTACTGAAATGATTGATAGAAAAAGGTCGCTTGGAAGTTTAAAAACACATTAATTTGAACATAAAATCTTGTCCATCATATACTTACATACTACATACTTAGTTAGTGAGGAAGAGGTTTTTTTGTTTTGTTTTATTTTGTTTGGTTTTAAAGCTCTCCGGCTGCTTGATAAATAATGTTGATTGATAAATAGAGCTTTTCGTATTTAAATGTATTAATGGTAGTGAATTAAAAATTGGCTGTTTTACGACTATAAATTGCTTTGTAAAGCTTACATTTTAAAATTATTACAAAGAGATAAAGCGGCATCTTGGGCTTCCATTTATTGTAAATCATTTCCTTTAACCAAAGTTTGGCAGTGATGGATGATAGAAGAAAAGTCAAACTTTAACTTTTTGTTATATGGACGCAGTTTTTCATTATACCACACATAAAAACAAATATTGATGGCTTTTTAGGCTAAAAATATAATATTGAACAATTACAGGCAGCTGATTTGTTAATAAATTTATAATTTTTATTGTTTTGGAACTATATATGTTACCGTGCCCATAGGCCAATATTTTTTTATCAAACATATTTTCTAAGACTTGTTTGTATATTGGTCACATTGTGGTCTAGAAATTTTGAAAATCGTTGCAATAAAAAATGATCAATCAATTAAACTTTTTAATTAATTAAATTTTGAAGCAAAAGCTTAATTCAACTCAATAAAGTTTTTAATTAAACTTTTAATCAATTAAGCTTTTAAGCAAAAGTTCAGTTGACTCAATAAAATTTTTAACCGATTATTTGTATAATTTTTAAATTAAAGGAGAATAAAATAAAACATAATTGGAGAAAAATATTTTCTGAGTACTATTGTAGTGAGTTGTATTTGTCCATATCATTATTTTGTTAGATATAATAATTCTTTCTGCCAAAAAAAACCGACTTCAATGCAAAGATCTGATAGAAGAAGATAAGAAGAAGTACGTGAAATATAAAATTAAATTTTAATGGGCTTGCCTCCGCCCATTTTTTTTAAATGCAGCATTATGTGTTTTTCAGAGCTTAGGGTGTGTGTTAAGTTTTGTAAAAATCGGTAAGATAAAACCACGTGAAATAAAATATTAAATTTATAAAATAAAATATTTAGTCTATTTTAGAGCTAAATTTGTGTGGTAAGTTTCGTAAAAATCGGTTAAGTAGAACCGCATGAAATATTATAATAAATTTCAATGGGCGTAACTTCGCCCCTTTTTTTAACTTTCAAATTGTGTAATTACAAGAACCAAAGGTGTTTTATAGGTTTAGCAGCAATCAATTAAGTAGAATATCATAAAATTTTACTAAGAAATTGTGGGCGCATCCCCGCCCACTTCCTTTACAATGGGACCAATGGACAAAGCTATACCCTCTCAGACGACAAAAAAAATTTTAGAATTTTACAAATTTACAAATTTTACACGTAAAATAAAATATTAAATTTTAATGGGCATGACTCCGCCCATTTTTTAAATAAAAGATTTTGTCTATTTTAGAGCTAAATTTTGTGCGGTAAGTGTCGTAAAAATCGGTTAAGTAGAACCGCATGAAATATTATAATAAATTTTAATGGGCGTAACTTCGCCCCTTTTTTTGACTTTCAAATTGTGTAATTACAAGAACCAAAGGTGTTTTATAGGTTTTGCAGCAATCAAGTAAGTAGAATATCATAAAATCATATACAAAATGTTGTGGGCGTATTCCCGCACACTTTTTTTACAATGGGACCTCTCAGACAAAAATTTTTTTACAATCGGTCTAAAATCTACCGAGTTATGAAGTAACACACCTAAAAAAATAGAGATGCATTGTTATCCTGCTCCTTTTTTTTGAAGTCGGTTAAAAATATATATCACTGTGCCGCAGCAGGGTAATTCCATTGTGACGGGTGTGGTCAAATCACTATCATTTTTCGTTGTAATTCAAAACTATAAAATCTATCATTAAAGAAAAATGTGCGTATCTCAAAGAAAGTAAACACTAACAAAACATAATATCTACTTAGAATTGGCATCAGAAGACTGTGACGGGTGTGAATTAATATTTTTAGGCTCTAAGTTTATTTGTTTGTTTCCGTTTTCTATTTTTGAAATTCATTGCACAAAGAACAGTTTAACGTTGGTGGAACGGGTGTGACCAAATATTTGCTATAACTTATTACTGGGGGGGTTACTCTCTATTGCGATGCGAAAGCAATTACGATGCGAAAGCTAAATGCGTTGATATGCAAATTTGGTACTCTCTATTACTTTCGCAAAACCTTTCGCAAAATTGCTTGAAAAAGTGGCAACACGGACATTGCAAAAGAAAATATGGCAAAGGTTGGCAGTACTGAAATGTCAAAATATGTATAAAAAACGACAGTTAAAATCAAAATTTAAGAAAAAGTGAAGTGTAACAGCTTTTAATTGAAAATAAAGTGATGGATTCTTTAGCATTATGGTTTTATGAAGAAAACGTCCATGTATAACGAGTTGCAAAACGAGTCTTAAAGGTTTAATTAGACGTTACATAACCATAGCCATAGAAAACAACCTTAACGCCATAACTCTCACCATAGAAACCAATTGAATTTTGGTTTGGTTATGGCTATGGCATTATGGGTATGTCATTTAATTTAAGCTTAAGAGATATATATATATATATATATACTTTCTTAAATGACCGCAGGTAAGAAAAAATCTGTAGCGGTATGTTATTAAATACATATTGCTTTATTTTAACTTTGTACAAAATTTGCGTTTCTGTATGTTCTAAACGCTGTTCAACACTAGCTGAAAGTTTATAAAACTAGCCGCTGCCTTAAAATTACTTGGCCAAGGTGGATACCAACATCAAATTGGCCAGTTCCATACCTTAGGAATATAGCAGCAGTCAATGTCCCGTCGCTTAAAAGAGCTCTACGTAGCGATTGAGAAAATACAAAACTGAGAGGGACCATCACCTGTGCTGGAAATGCTTAATTTATTTTTACGCATTTTCACTTGGTGTGATTTTTTAAATCAAATATGAATACATATGTACATACAAACATACATGTGTAATATTATAAGTACTATTAGTGTCACATTTCATTATAAACAGCCAGCTATATCCCTTACAGGAGGTCCATTAGAATTTAGGTCGTCTGTCAATTTTGTCCACAAATTATTTGCGGCTTATTTGCTCACATGCAATCCACTAAAATTTCAAACTGTTGTTGTTTTGTTTGTAATTTTTTGGCTTTTACTCTAAAAACTACGATTTAAATATAAATATTTTGGTTTTATAAAAGGTTTATTAATCAAATTTCCATAGAAAATTTGTTTAATAAACCTTTTATAAAACAAAAATATTTTTTATGAATAAGACAGTCAATATATAAAAATTTTTTTCAACGTACTTACATGTTTTTCTCACTTTGCGTTTGGTATTTAGCTAACGCAAGATATTTGCGCTTATCGAGCGACTTTGACAGGCGCTTTCGCATTACAGAGTACGGTAATACCAGACTTGCGAAACGGAAAATAATAGATGCGAAAGTTAAATGCGCAAACGCATTACAGAGTACCAATCGTTAGATTTCGTACCATTTTTCTTTCGCATCGTAATAGAGAGTAACCTCCCTGAAATATTAAAATGGAATTTCACAAAATTTAATTGTGTCATTAATTGTGCTTACTTTGTTGTTATTGGGAAATATAAAATAATTATTATATATAGAAATCATTTTATTAAACTTTTTTGAATTTTTACTGTGACAGGTGTGACCGAAAAAATTCAAAATTTCAATTAATCCACAAAAATCTCATTATAAGCCATACAAAGTAAACATTTCAACAAAAAGCAAACAAAAGTATAGGCTTTTTTTTAGATATATCAGGGAATTTGAAGAAAACGTAAAAATCAGAAACATCAGCGTTTCCAAATTGATAAATATAGAAAAATTAAATTTTTTTTAATATGTCATTTTGACACCTCAGTTAAAATTTGAATGAATAAGTAAACTAATAATTTGGGTTTACAAGTGCGTTAGTTAATAAATGTTAAACTTTAACCCCCATATTCATAAAATTTTAAATTAATTTGAAATGCATTTTATTTAAAATTTTTCATACAAAATTTTTCCAAAATGGATTTCAAAATCATTTTTTTATTTTTTTTATGAATATGGGGTAATTGTTTTTTATTTAAATCTAATTTTTAAATACGTTTAAGGCTGATACAGGAAGTATTCGAACATTTTAGTCCCCATCTCTTCTTCGCATGAGTCTGCTTTGTCCCATTGTTGCATTATTATTCTTAAGTTGTTTAAAGTGCTCTACAAAAGTATTCGACATAAAATCTATTACTACGTTTATACGTTATACGTTATACGTATTCGCAAAAAAAAATATTGCAAATATAATTTTTCCGTATAAACGAGGAATTAATTAACGCACTATTCGAAAATAAAATCATTGAGGTTGCCACGCTTACAAATGCTTGGTAACAAAAAACAATAAATGGATATATGTATATTGCACAAAAAACATTGATTGAAGCAAATAATGACAATTATAAAAATTAGGATTTGATATTTTTATGCATTTACCCTAATTTTTTTTTTGTCATCATAAGTAAGTTTTTTGTAGAAGTGCTACCAAGCTGGTGTACTTTTGCTATGCCGCACAGTGGGATTTGTTCATACAATGTTTGGCAAAAAATATAAGGAGTGCTCGTAGAATGTTGAAATTTGGCACAGAGCCTTTTATTACTTCAATTAAGAATAAAATAAAGTTTCATCAAAATTGGCCACGCCTACTACCCACCGCCCATAGAAACCAAAATTTATTTTTGGTCCAAAGTTTTTGAAATTTGGCACAGAGCCTTTTATTACTTCAATTAAGAATAAAATAAAGTTTCATCAAAATTGGCCACGCCCACTACCCACCGCCCATAGAACCCAAAATTTATTTTTGATCCAAATTTTTGAAATTTGGCATGCCGTATAAACAGGGAGTTAACTTACTTGCAAATATTTTTATTTGCAAATAGTAAGCGTATAAACGTAGTATATAATGCGTAAGTCTAACTGAAAACTTAGTCAAAATTTCAAAATATTTCAATGGAGTATTTTCAAAATTTCGATCGATATCGAATGCCTTAATTTTCTCCTCATTCCAGCGTAGCGTAGTAAATATTAAAACAATACCAGCCCTTTGTAATTCTTTACAAATAAAGAATTAAAATAATATATTAATATGCAATTTATTCCATTTTTTTACTCGCTATACACAATAGAATAACTAAATAAAATGTATAATTTATTTGATAACTCGAACAAAATATTTTGTCAACACTTTTTCATACAACTGCTGGAAGTGGAATAAGTAGTGACTGCCCTATTAAGTTTACAAAATTGAAAATGTTTATTGTATAAATCAAAAGTGTTTTATAACAAATAAACATTTGTCAAGCTTAATACTTTCAGAGTTCGTATTGATTTGCATTAAAATATATTTATTTTTAAGCGTATACATATATTATGTTATGAATAAATTTTCACTTAGTAGCTTCGGAAATACGAGTAACTACTATCAGTGATAAATTTTGTGGGTTTAATTAAACAATTGGAATTTTAAGCGGATTTAATTTGAATACGAGTAAAACTAAATCATTCCATATACTAAATATTCTAATTTATAATCACACTTTTCAAAATATGTATTTGACAGCATTCATAAATTTTTTTAAGACTACGAGGAGTACGAGATGTTTGACTGTTTTATTACAATTGATAATGATTTTCCGCTTCAGTTTAGTTTTTGTGTTCAACTTGAATGCAATTTATTTTTATTTTTTTAAATAAAACCAAAGGTGTGACAATAATTTGCAGAATATGGAAACATGATTAAAAAAATTTTTTCTTCTCTCAAGTTGCGAATACAAACATCCATATTTACGGCAATAAAAACAAATAAGCGTGAATAAGATTAGCCCACAAAATGCGTTTTAATGATGTTTTCTTAATTTTTTTTTTGTAATCTATTTATGCAAATATTTATGTAGATAGATAGATATTTTTTACTATCGGAATCTTTATTTTGTTTGGTTTAATCATTAATATTAGTTTTGCTAGCTTGTTTTCTTTTTATTTGGCTGGCACAAGGTCATTAATTTTGTTTTATTATGTTCATTGGTTTTGGCTTATTTGCTTTAATTTTTTTTGCTACGAGTATTTTCTGCTTCAATTCAAATCGCTTTGTTATTGGAAATGTTTCAAACTGCTTTACGACAGAGATTTAACAATATAATAAGCTGGTTGTAGATTTGATATGCAAAGAAGGTAAACATTTTTATTTAAATCTTAAAATAGAAATGTGTATAAGTACATGTTACTTTCGTTACTTTAATATCAAAATAAATTCAGTAAAGTGCGACTTTGACGCGCGCACGAAGGGTTCCGTACGTTGGGCTTTGAGCATTTTTTTAATATGGCGTTTTTTTAATTTTTGACGTTTTTTCAGCTGAAATGATTTTTTTTTTGTTTTTCCCCTTTTTTCTCGTTTTGGCAATTTTTTCAGTTTTGGCGTTTTTTCCATTTTGGCGATTTTTTTAATTTTGGCGATTTTGTTTAATTTTGGCGATTTTTTTTAAATTTTGGCGATTTTTTTTAAATTTTGGCGATTTTTTTAATTTTGGCAATTTTTGTTTCATTTTGGCGATTTTTTTAATTTTGGCGATTTTGTTTAATTTTGGCGATTTTCCGGTTTTTGCGATTTAATTTCGTTTTAGAAATTTTTTTACTTTGGCGGTTTTTTTTGTTTTTGGCGATTTTTTTGGCGATTATTTTTGGTTTGGCGATTTAATAATTTTGGAATTTTTTTGTTTTACCGTTTTTGAAAATTTCAAGAGTTTAGCTCTTACGGTTTCCAAGATACAGCAAGTTGTCAAAATTACATACTTAAAATTACATTAACTGATGGAACACCCTTTAATTTAAATTTTTTGAAAATTTAGTGTTAATTTTTGTAGTCTGTATAAAAATACACTAACCTTACAAATTTCAAGTGTACATACATACATACAATTGTATATACATTGCATGGGATTTTAACATTTTTCGTTGCTCGTTTTGGAACACCCTTTAGTTTCCAACTCTGATGTATTTTTTGGCCAAAGGACTACACACTGTGTCCGAATTTCAGGTCCGTAGCTCTTACGGTTCTCGAGAAAATGCCCTGTGACTGACGGACAGATGGACAGACAGACAGCGTAGCGAAAACAATAGGGTTCCTTTTCATTTTTGGTGTACGGAACCCTAAGAAGTCCAAAGTTTCCAGTTCTGAAGCTGTGGTTTTCATTATTCTAATTTTCTACACTAAACTTTTCTGTCAAAAGCATAAAATATATTTAATTTATAAAGAAAAAGAAAAAAAAAATTAATTTGACCTAGTTACTTTTATATAACGCAAAACGTGCAATTCCCAACCCTGGAATCATAATTTTAGATTTCTCTGATTTCTGACACCAATCTGTTTTTTTTAAGAATATAAGATATATTTATTATATAGAGAAAAAGGAAAAATTAGTTTTAGTAGGTTACTTTTATTTAGCAAAAAAAAAAAAAATGTTTTCCAACCCTGGAAACGTCTTTTTTATTTTTTTATTTTTGTTTATATTTTTAGTACCACTTTTATTCGTACTGAAATATAAAATAAGTTTTATATGCCAACATAAAGTTTAAGTTTTCCAGCTCTGAGACCGTCTGCTTAATTTTGCTAATTCGTACTATTTCTGACACACCAGTTCAAGATCGAAGTCTCTAGCTTTTTTTTTGGGAGCTTTGGAAAACCGATTTCATGTACAGATAGACGGACATCGTTTATTCGCCTTCCCTATGCATAAGGATCCAGAATATATATGTATACTTTATGGGTCGCTTATTAATATTGTGGAAATTATAGACGGAATGACAAACCTATATATACACCCTACCAATTTTTGGTGAAGGGTATAAAAATATTCTTCTATGTTGCAACAATGGAGCGATATGCTTTTATTTTCAATGTAATAATTACATTCTCGTTTAATTGAAGTCATAAAAGTTTTCTTTTACCACAAGCGGCGAAAAAAATGATGGAAATGTTCAATATGTAAATTGCATTATTTAAAAATCCATTTATAACAAATTATAAAAAAAATTCCATGTTTTTGTAATAGGTTGTTTGTAAATAGATACATATTTATTTCAAATTTAATTTTATTTAGCACACCTACATAATAACCCAGCAAACATGTAAAGCTTGATTTCAAATTATTAGATGGGCGAATAAAAAAAATTAAATTATTTTACACTTAGAAATAATATTCGTTCTCTATAGAGCTGTGTCGTTCATGAATGAACAAATCAGTAAAATGACCGAAGTGAACCGGTCACTTTGTTAAGGTGTTTTGGCTCATCAGTATTGATAAAAAGAATTGAGCATTTGGCTCTTGTTTTTTTATTTGGCTAATGGTAGAATAATATAGTTACCCGCAAATCTACAACAAATAAAGCAACAGCGATTTTTATGGCTGTTTTGTGATGATAACTGTCAAAAAAAAAAAAAAAAATAAGAGGAAACAAGAGACATGTATTTGCTTTTTCTCTTGTCTTTGTAAAGTTTGGTTGTATTAGTACAGTTTTAACCCTGTCGGAAATTTGGCTAACTTTACACTAACTTTAAGCTAACTATTTCGCAACTAGTACTGACTGACACTTGGACTGCTTTGCAATGTAATCAACTGACTATTTTAACATTGCGATGTCCTAGGCGGTAGTCAATTGTCTCACTCTGCACTACTTTCAGCTAACTTAAAGTTGACTTTTTTAAAATCACCTGGTAGTAAATTAAAAAATTTTTTCTGGGGTTCGAACATGTAACATCACACGTTGTGTACTCAACGCGCTACCACTCGGCTACGCTGGCACATAAAATAACAACAGCAAAATGTTAATATAAAACTGAAATGAGTTTTAAAGTAACTGAGAATAAATTTGTTGGCTCTCATCAAATTCGATTATGTACTCAACTTAAGAATTAATTTTGGGTTTGTTCTGGATGACTTTGCAGCTAGCTTTAACTTACCGTTTACACATGCAAGTACAAGTGCAAGTAACTCAATACATCGACATATTTTTACTAATACAATCACAATGCTACAAGTTGTAGCCTCACTGGCAAGAGATTTTCATTACAAGTAATTTTTTCACTTGCATGTAGGAGAATTGTCAAAAGTAAAAACAGTGTTACCCCTTAGGGATTTTATTTTAATTTTAATGGATAGTTTATATGGAATAATTATTAAAATATTATTATTTCAACTTATATACAGAACAAATAATTTAAAAAGTAATATCATGTAATCAAATATGATTTATTATTGATTTGCAGTATACATTTGTTAATTATTCTGTTAAAAAGTTGTTCACTTAATTTGCTTCCCTGCAAAGTTCCTATGCTAAAAATTTGGCAACCCACACATTAAAAACTCATACAAACACACACAAAATAGAAACAACATACGGAACAATTTTCTTTAAAACATTTTCCTTCAACGACATTTTAAAAATAAACTTGCACTTGACTGTGTAAACAATCAAGCAACTTGCAAGTGTTTTTATTATTTCATTCGATGTGTTGGTTGTTAATACGTACACACAACTTGTAACATGTGTAAATGAAGCGTAAGTCAGTCTAAGAAAAGTTAACTATAAGTTAATTATTTTTCTAGTCAACCACACATTCTCCGACAGGGAATACTCACTATGCGCGTGTGTTGGTAAAACATAAACAGCACTTGGCAGATCACATCACGAAATAAGTAAATAAAAAATCCATCAGCTGGCTCTTCAAAGTTACCTATATTTTTCTACCATGGTTTGGTTTTTTCTTTGTTCATGTGAAATTTTTTTGTAATATTCTCGTTTTCATTTGCCCCTTTCGTCTGCTTTTAGTAACAGTGTCACGACCATTATGAAATTAATTAAATTATATTAAGATAATTTTTATTTTCATTCTTTTGTGTTTGATTTATCAATTCATTACACACACTGCATTTGTCCCTTTTCATTGATCGAATCAACTGTATGCTTGCTTTCATTTCGTTCTATTTCTTGAAAACAGCGGCTGAGCGAAATGAACGAACTCGTTCTTTTTTTTACCAAATGAAACAAAAATGAGCGCTCACTTGAATGAATGTTTTGGCACAGGTATATTTCTCCACTTGGGCTGCGAAATAGTGCAGCGGCATTTTACTATTTACTATATATGATATTTTTTTCATGCTAAGTTTTTATATGTTTGCATTAAAATGTTTGAATGCTAAAAAATTAAATTATTTGGCCAATGCTATTAATTACATTTTGCCCAACACTTGGTCCTCTCCTTACTAGAGTTTTTCTTTTCCCGGACTTTTTCATTTCCCGGGAAAGCGGGAACGATTTTTCGGTTTCCCGGGAAATCCCGGGAATTCCCGCCAAGTACAAAACAATACAAAATATTTTTAAATTTAATTTATTTCAACAAAAACAAATTATAATTCATGAGATCGATTAAATTATAATGTTTTATACACACATTATTCAAAAAATAATACCGCTTCCGTTCTTTATATAATAATACATAGATACCAATATTATAAAAAAGACATATACGAGTATTATTAAAAAAATATTACATAATATCCCTCTTATGAAAAAACCATTGTTAAACTTAAAATTGGTTTAACAAACGAATTTTGTATGGCAAAACCAGTTTTAACGCATGCTTTAACTTTAACAATCGTTTTTGCATAAGGGCCTACTTTTTTGGAAATAGGACTTTAGTACAGAATAAGCTGTTAATGATGTTAACCGTACTATTTACCAAAGATAATCTGTAATTATTTGTAATTTTCTTTTATTTCCTTGCTCATTTCTGTTTTTTACTTTTATGAATTGTTGTACAATTAAATTTTGATAGTCGCGTTCTGCTTATTCCAAATAAAGGCATCTAAGTCTCAGAATGCATGTGTACCAGATGTAAACTCGGCCTTAGTTGTTGTAAAGCTTTAGCTATTGTGATATTGCCATCACCCTATTATTGCACCATCGCATTAATAAAGTGAATAACGACACTCATCAAGGAATGTGTACATACAAATTAAGTTGCCATAAGAAAATCAAAAAATCCCGGGAATTCCCGCAGAAATTTCCCGGGATTTCTTTCCCGGAAAATGTGCGGGATCCCGGGAAAATTTTTCCGGGAAATCCCGTATGAAAAACACTACTCCTTACTAACTTTTTTAGTGTTATATTTTTTTGGTAAGATTGTGATTTATCTTCACATTGAAATTACAAAACATGAACACATACTAACTTTTGATATCACAGCGTGAAATGTATTATGGAATTTCTGAAGTTTCTGGGGAGAAGTTTTTTTGTTTTAAAATATCAAATTTAATTTTAAAGTAATTAGTATCTGGCAACGCTGTACTAAAAACCTAAAGGAAAAGACAAAACAAAATTTTTTCAAGCAATAAAATGTGCACTGGGTAAGAGAAGAAGACTTTATTTGTTTACTAAATAAATAAAGCAGTTGGTTTTTTTAAAGCATACTTATAGGCGGCAAAATATACAAATTATGTTTATACGTACATATTTGTTTACTTTATTCCAGTTGGGTTGATTATTTTATTATTAAGTCCCTGTTCACACTAGCCAAGTCTTATTGCTAAACTTATCATTTTTTCTTCTTTGAACTTTCATCGGCTGAACTTTCACACAATGCAAGTCTTATTTTTCAGCTCATATTTTTTATGCATAGTTTTGTGTATGCATTTTTTTTTGCTCTAAAAGAACATCAAAGTTTCAAAAAAGCACTAAAAAACGTAATTTTGAGATCTAAAAAGTGTAAAAAGCACTAACGTGAAAAAAGTGAAGATTAAAACGAGTGAAGTTTAATAGTGTTTAATGCAGTGGAATTTCCCTTAACGGACACTTCCTATATGAGGACACCCCCTTTGGACGGACACTTTTGACAGGTCCCGGCAGCGCTCCATTTAAATGTTTACTTTCCTCTTGACCGGACAGTCCCCTTGTACGGACACATTTCAATGGTGCCTTCAGTGTCCGCTCAAGAGAGATTCCACTGTATATTCTAAGATATGCTCTATTTCGGCAATAATATCAGCTTTAATGAAATATATCAGACCAAAAAGGTATGCTTTACACTGAAAAATTAATACACAAATTTTTATTAAAGTAGTTTTAAGAAATACACAAATTTCTTAAAAGCACTACTTAGCGCTTTTTCTTTGTTTGGCATTAATGCTTAAAATTTGGCATTTTGAGTCTTCAAAAAGCACTAAAAATAGTGCCAAAAGCACCAACTTGGTATCGCTGGTATGCATGTGTAGTTTTTCTTACATTACGAATGAGAAAGCAAATCGTATTGATAGTACATGAACTGAGTACTCATTTCTTTTCCCCTCGTCTCTCTCTCCTACAAACTAATCAGCTTAGCAATAATACTTGCATAGTGTAAACTAGGACTAAGTTAATCTTGCTACATACATACTATGATATGTATTAAAAAATAATTCTCTTTTATAAAAAGGCCTTATAAAAAATTTTTGTATGGCTATCTGTTTTAAAAAGATTTTATAAATCAAAAATATTTTTTATACATACATACATACACATATGTATATTATTATAATTGATAAAAAAATCTTTGATATAAGAAAATATCACAAACTTTAATCTGTTTAAATCAGCTACGTCCAAGCCATATTCACAATGTGCAATCTTTTACAAAAGAGCTTTTGTGCTTTCACACCGACGAGAGGACAACAGCCACAACAACAATACACCAGACAAAAATGCTTGATCTTAATTTGCAAGAAACAAAACAAATTTTAGAGCTTTCAAAGCTGTTTACCTATAAATGTGTGTGCTTGGACGTAGCTGGTTTAAGTGAATGTAAGCCAGCTACGTCCAAACACACAAGCACTGATATTTGCATTTGAGGTAAACAGCTCTGAAAGCTATTAAATTTGTTCTCGTTTCTGTGCAAAGTAAGAGCAAGCATTGTTGTCTGTTGCGTTGTTGTTGTGGCTGTTGTACTCTCGTCGGTGTGAAAGCACAAAAGCTCTTTTGTAAAAGTTTGCACATTGTGTATATGGATGGGACGTAGCTGTTTTAAAATATTGTTAACATTAATTAGGTGGTGGTAATCAAAGCCATGTTAATATTTAATCATCACATCATAATTATTTATAACGATTCCATTATGGATATTAATATTATTAATGGTTGAAGTCTACTGACGATTTGTTACAGCAACAATGAAATGCATATAGACATCGCTGAACCACCAGCAAATAAATTTCAAATTACACATAATAGTAGTATTTATTATTCTGCCATATAACAATGAAATATTGCAAATAATCATACAGTTTTTAAATTTGTTAATTTATAAAAATATTGTGACTTTAAACAAACATTTGGTCCTTGCCCTTGAAAAAGAAATTCGTGCTCTCTCCCATGGTTGAATTATTTTCTGTCTGTTGTCTACTTTATTTATTAGCTGTCATTTCGTTTGTGTGCGTTTGGTGTAAAAAATACATACGTACATATGGAAAAAAAGTCCTGTGTTTGTAAATAAATTAATAAAGAATTGTGCTTTTTGCTTCAGATTCAACAAAGAGCGTTGTAGAAAAAAATTCAAATTTTAATTTAATTTTTTACTTGAAGTTAAGAATGGCGAATCTCAAGGGAATAAATTCTAGCGAATAATTTTTTTATTCCCATGAACAATAAATTGTCATCTCCAATTATTAGACAATAAAATAAACCTCTGTTTCAAGCAGCGATGCGAATTTAGAGAATTTCGTACTAGATTTAGTAATTTTTAAGTCATAACAGTGCGCAATTTTTTCAACTTGGTGCCGTTCCACCTTTGATTTTAGTACTCCCAGTGCGTCTTGCCTCCACTAAATACTAATTTGTGATAAAAAACGCCAAACACGAGTTTTCAACTTTTTTGCCACTCAGAATTTAAACACATACACACGCACTCAATGCAAATCTGTTGCCTTTCCAACTGCCAAATTTGTGCCACTAATTACTCTTTTTTGTTCCCAAGGAATTTAAGATTGGATAAACTTTTTTCTCGAGAAAACTATTATCCGTGAGAAATAAATTCCCAAGGAATATTAATGATTGGGCTATACCTGATTAGACTCCTTCTAGACACTCAGCTGGGTGAAAGACAGAGGAAGAATAGCTCATTGTCTTGGCAGAAAATACCAAAATAAGTAAAAAAACAACAAAAATATAACTTTTTTTAGACAAAATCAAGCTAACGAACAGTCATTGCTAGACCACTCAAATATTTTGGTAATCCTTATTAAAAAGATCGAACTTTAATTTGAGAAGCGTGAGAAATTTTTTTTTCAGTTTTTTTCAGAGTCTCTCTAATATACATACAAACATACTTATTTCGATTTAGTGCTTTTAATGAATGAACAGTGCTTTTTGCTCTGAAAAAGTTTCCATCACTTCAAGTCGAACATGCTATTGTGAATTGAACATGCTATTGTGAATTGATGTAAATTTATTCTGAAGCGTGTTTTTATAATTTTCTTAAAACATGTTTGTTTATTATTCGGCCAACTGAATAGCATTTCTCTACGATTTATGTTATTAAAAGAAGAAGAGAATTTATTGGAAAACTAACGGGAATAAAAGTATGCGATTTTTTTCAATTGGAAATAATTCACGATTACAACTTTAGGAAAATGGGAAATATATTCACGCTTAAAATATATTTTTTTCACATAATGATTATATCAAATCAAATTATGGTTGTATTTGATTAAATTACTTCTGATTCAAATTTTCTATTTTTTTAATCGACTTAAAAATAACAGGAAACTCTCAATGACGTTCTATTTTACTTTCAGTCTCAGCTGCTGCAATATTATGAACAATCATAGTGATGGAAAATCACAATAGTGACATTCTTCGTCGAATGCCAAATGAAAATTAGTTCGATCAACATTTTCGACTAAAGTCGTATTGCAAAATGGTCTTGCTTACAACTATATATTTCAATTATATTATGGTTATTTCAACAATGTTTTTTTCTTGCGTGTATACATACATGCAATACAAATTACAAATGTTTTTCCTTTTGATTTGTTTTCTTTTGTTTTTTGTTTTTCATAACATACATACATATTTTCCCACAACACATATTTGCGCATGTCTTTATTCTATTTATTACACACATACAAACTTACATCCACATTCGATAAAAATCATTTCCGTCAAAACATTTTCATGCTTCCGATCAATATTCATATACAGAAAAAAAACATTTGCGTTTTTTTTTTGGTTTGAGTTTGCAGCTGCAGTATGATTGAGTGACTTTATGTCGATGTAATTGAAACAGCGGGGGTGTTAGAAATTGTAAAAAAATTAAATAAAATAAAATGACAAAAATATAGATGATGATACTCGTGATGCTGGAAATGTAAGAAAATGGATTTGGTTTAGGAAAACATTTTCAGCATTTAAATGAAATTTATTTTTAAGATAACACTGTGGTTTTGTAGAATAATAAAAAAAAATATTAAATAAACAAGTAAATCTCTGTTTGTTGCAAATAGATGCATTTGTCAAAAATAACAGTTGGTAAAAAATTTAGCTGAAACTTTATGAACACAAAGCAAAAGTTAAATATTTTTATATGAAAAATAGTCAATGTGGTATTAAGAAGAGCCAATTGACAATACTTTTCTAGTTTCAAGTTGTATTTTATATTTAGCTTTTTAAGTTTTGGCTCAAAAAATAATGTTTTCAACATAATATTATGAGCGACTAATAATCTATGTTATAACATATTTAGTTCATGAAATATTTGAGGGTTATTACCCCTTGGGGACAAACCAAGATATATAACGTGATAATCTTTACTTTATTTTCAAGCAATTTATGTTTGACATAATTATGTCATAGCATACTTCTATTATGACACGTTAAAGTTTTCACATAATTGCGCTAATGTATTTGTGCCACGACATAATTATATTATAACATATTTGTCTCATAACATTAGTAGGTGATTACATTTTTATGTCATGATATAATTATGTTATGTTATGTTCTTTAAAATATGTTTAAATCATAGAGTATATATGCTATTATATAATTATGACATGACATATTATTGCAAAAATATGTTAATGGTATAATAATAATGTGACTATTGACATATTTATATCATGAAATAATTATATCATGTTGCAACTATAGCATGATATAATTTTTTCATTCACATGTCATGACTTAAATATTTTGTGACAGAAACATTATATGATATAAATATTTACTTCTTGACATAATTATGCCGAAAAATCGCGGTTTTACTTGAACAATGTCATAACTAGAGAATCATTAAAACTCAAAACCAGAGACATATATTTTATGCCTGTTTTCCCCATAAAAATGTTACAACTTGGAAATACCGGTATTGCAATAAAAATTAGAGAAGGAGGAGCCAAAGATATTGGAATAAAACCCCGGAAGTATTTCAACTAGAGTTTAGAAGTGAAAGAAAATTTTTTTACATGCGAAACAATTTTAGTAAGTATAATTTGAGTTCACATAACATTTATTTATCCAACAATGCCATAACTTAAAAAAACTAGTTTATTGGAAAAACAAAATTTTAATTTTTTATCAAGAGTTGGGAATACAACAATATTTGTTTGAAATTTTTACACAATATCAATAAATATTTAAGGATTAAATTTGAATTATTAACTCGAAAATCGGATTTTTGGGGTTATGACTTTATTCAAGTAAATGTGCGATATGTACATATTGAAATATAAATATGAAGTATATACCATCTCGTTATTTACACCAGTTTGTCCATAGGATGCAAAATCATTCAGTTATGTCATGAGATAATCGTGTGATAGAATAATTGTACACAAGGACCACCAATCTTCTAAAAAAAATTTTTTTTTGGAAGTCTCCAAACTCTTTCAGAATTCTTTCACTAAGCTTATATATGTATTTGGTATATTCCACTGTAAATATAAGAGTGTTTGAAATGGCAACTTAAGCTTTGGAAATTTGTTTATAGTAAACTATTTTTACCAAAACATACTAAAATGCAAGTGCATATTTTACATTTTCTCAAAAACTCTCTGACAAATCTGATAGTTCAGCGATTTTCTTTTTTGATTCCTTAAAAATGTTTTGAGCTTTAAACAGTGTATATTTTATATACACATGTTTCTCCATTATTAAACGAATATCTTTTATGTTGCAAAAAGAACAATTTAAGCATATTAATGCATTATTACCAACAACTTAACACATGCAACCAACCAGATGCATGCGAAGAAATTCCCAAACTTCCACTACAAAGTAAGCTTATTTTTTTACATCCATCCATTCATTTTACTCAGAATAAATTATATATATTATTTTTTGCTTCTTTTCATTTCTCAATTTTCACATCATTTTTCTAACTTTACCTCATGCCAGTGCATTAAGTTCTGGCTGGGATTACTTTTCATTATTGTTGATGAATTCGTTCGTTTTTATTAAGATTTCCTTTGTGCACATTTCTTTATGGAAAATAGTATTGTTTTCAGATTTGGTTTAAACTTCTGAAATAACTTTTGACCGCATCAATTAAAACAACACATATATTTTTTTTGTAGGTTAGGACACAATTAAAAAGAAGAAGAAGTAGAAAAAATTTGTCATAATAAAACTCAATTAAAATTCTATTTCTTTTTCCTACGTTTCAATGTCAAATTGGAAAATTTGTTTGTGTATGTTTTTTTTCCTTTTGACTGAAAATAAATGAAATGGAATTTTTAATCTTTATCCTCTTATCCTTGTTATTTTTTTTATTAAGTGTTAAAATTTGATTTGACATCATGTGAACAAATAAAAAGTCATTAAATTAAGAAGAAAAAATAATAAATACATTATTTAATTTGTGTGGCTTTTTTTTGGCTTATGCGAAAGTGTAAAAACGCGTTTCCATAAACAAGTTATTGAGCAAAAATATTGCCGGAAGCGTCCGATTCAAAAACGCATAAATATAACATTGCATAAGGGTTCCGTACGGACACTAGATATGTAATACTATACGAACTTTAACCTATATAATATACATATATTAGTACGGAATAATTTCCCAATCGGGCTTAAGATCAGTAGATACTTTCAAATTCTCATTGAATGAAATATTTTTATTAATTAATTAATTAATTTAAGTTTATAAAGAAGTGAAAAAAAAAAATTAAATAAAAAAAGAAGTGAAGAAAATAAAAATAAAATAAATTCAGTAAAGTGCGACTTTGACTATCGCACGAAGGGTTCCGTACATTCGGTTTTGAGTATTTTTTGTCTGTGGCTTTTTTGAAGTTTTTTTTCACTTTAAACGATTTTGTTCAGTCCTGTCGCTTTTTTCTCGTTTTGCAGTTTTTTTCTGTTTTTGAGGTTTTTTTCATTTTTGCGATTTTTTCATTTTGGCAATTTTTTTTTCATTTTGGCGATCTTTTTCTGTGTTTGGCGATTTTTTTTCATTTTGGGGATTCTGTTCATTTTGGCGATTTTTCCGGTTTTCGCGATTTATTTTAGTCCTAGAAATTTATTTTAATTTGGTGCTTTTTTCGTTTTGGCGATTTTTTTTTGTTTTTGGCAATTTTGTTCATTTTTGCGATTTTTTTCTGTTTTTGGGATTTTATTTAATCTTGGCAATTTTTTTTCATTCTGGCGATTTTTTTTATTTTGCGATTTTTGTCTGTTTTTGGGCTTTTTTTCATTTTGACGATTTATTTTCTTTTGGGCAATTTTTTCCATTTTGGCGATTTTTTTCTGTTTTTGGGATTTAATTTAATTTTGGCGATTTTTTTTCATGCTGACGATTTTTTTTATTTTGGTGATTTTTGTCTGTTTTTGGGCTTTTTTTTTCATTTTGGCGAATTTGGTGCTTTTTTCGTTTTGGCGATTTTTTTCTGTTTTTGGGATTTTATTTAATTTTTGGCGATTTTTTTCATTCTGACGATTTTCTTTTATTTTGTTAATTTTTGTCTGTTTTTGGGCTTTTTTTCATTTTGGCGTTTTGTTTTCATTTTGGCGATTTTCCTGGTTTTTCGCGAATTATTTTAGTCCTAGAATTTTTTTTTAATTTGGTGCTTTTCTCGTTTAGGCGATTTTTTTTGGTTTTTGGCAGTTTTTTTCATTTTGGCGATTTTTTATGTTTTTGGGATTTTATTTAATTTTGGCGATTTTTTTCTGTTTTTGGGGTTTTTTTCATTTTGGGGATTTTGTTAATTTTGGCAATTTTTCCGGTTTTCGCGATTTATTTTAGTCCTAGAATTTTTTTTATTCTGGAGCTTTTTTCGTTTTGGCGATTTTTTTTTTGTTTTTGGCGATTTTTTTTGTTTTTGGCAATTTTTTTTCGGTTTGGCAATTTTATAATTTTGGGGTTTTTTTGTTTTACCGGTTTTGAAAATTTCAAGAGTTTAGCTCTTGCGGTTTCCAAGATACAGCAAGTTCTCAAAATTACATAGTCAAAATTGCATTAACTGATGGAACACCCTTTACATATTCACATTTTTCTTGAATTAGGACTCGTTCAAGTGTTGTAGTAAACTGTACTGAACATGTTTTATGTGGCTGAATCCAGGACCTATCAAATAGTATAAATATATATTTTTTTCGTTGGATTTTTTTTCTCTACATTGGAAGCTGAACCAGTGGCTAAAAGCGGAACATGACCCATCAAAAAGCAGGATTTTGAAGAATATATCCTCAAAACACGGGATTTAAAAATAAACATGAAAAAGCGTTATGTACTTAAGATACACAGTTTTCACAGTTTCTAACTTGAGAAAATGTTAATATAAATATGTAGCTAGGGCAAATTTAAAGTTTCTTGAAGAACTCATGAAAACTCGAACTTCAAGAAATTTTGAGTACGCACATTTTTAGAGGACCACTTGGACATGAATCAATGACCAATATTATCTGCCAGTATTAACTCCAAAAAAAGTGCGTATCCTTCAGAAAATGCCAGGTTTTCAGAAATAAACTCATGGGCAATAATAAAGGAGGAGCATTACTTTCTTCCGTCTGCGTTGCCTCATTTACTGGAAAAGTCCTTTAGAAATGCATTATAGCTTAACCGAGCTCTGTTAAGACACTAATAATAGACTCTGTGAAAGCACAGTGTTCGTGTCAAGGCTTATAAATCTATACAAGCATAAACTTGAAATTACGCCGATTCCGACAGAAAATAACGCAGTGATAATTTAAAACTCTTCATGACATGTTAATAATGAGAATTGTATTCTACAAATTAGCTGAACTACGAAGTACACAAGGATTTGGATAGTTAAGCAGTAACTGCACTTAAAAAATATTTGAATTGAATTTGTATCAGTCACAATTTAATAAAAATCTAATAAGAGATTGAAAATTTCAATAGCGGGATGTGTGGTCAGGCTACCCGTAACTGAATTCCGTAGCACCATAAAGGTTTCAAAAGTATATTAAAAGTTTACTATCTAGACTGAGGATTGAATTTCTACTAGTTAATCACACAATGTGTCTGAGTTAATTTAAGCTACATTTGTGTTCGCTAGAGTCAATGTGGTGTTTCCATGTAAGCCGTCGATCAAGGTGTATGTTGAGGAACAAGTTGGTAACAAGTATCTCTTTCTTCATAGGGTAAATGTTACCTGAACACATTTTTGTTCGTTTACTTTTATTCTCCATTATTTCATCCATAGTTCAATAGGGCACTACTACGAATATTATATATTATATGTACTACGAATATTTTTTTTTGCTTAGTATGTCTATATAAGAAAGACTCCTCTAGGGCATGTATTATGTATTACGAATATTTTTTTTTGGTTTAGTATATACATATGTATATAAGAAAGACTTGGCTGGGAAAGACAATGAATCGATATAAAGGGACCGTGAAGTCACTCTGGAACAAGTCCCGTAACTATACTTAGATATTAACCTAAGCTTAACTAGTACGTATTTATACTTTTGAAATATGAGTGCCCCTATGATTGGGGTAGGTAGTGTGACTGATAGTTTGAATATAAAAAATTTGTTTACTGAGAAATAAAAATAATAAAAAAGTTCAAGTGTGCGTTATTACAGTTATATCAATGTCGGAATGACATTTATATCTAATTTATATTACACATGGAATAGGTCCCTATAAGATAGTTAAGTGATAAGTCACAAGGTGGATACAAAGTATCAATTAACCCCATCCTAGGCCATCCCCATGGAAAAGTGACTGGTCAACTTCATAGGAAGTGTTAGAACTCGGACTGGTCCCTATCACTTGGGGATCGGTCACGTGGCTAGTCTTGTGTCAGTTCCATTTCCTGCAGGGTACATACAATTGTATGTATATTACATGGGATTTTAAAATTTTTCGTTGCCTGTTTTGAAATACCCTTTAATTTCCAACTCTCATGTATTTATTGTTGTAGCGGCTGAAGGTCTACACACTGTGTCCAAATTTCAGGTCCGTAGCTCTTACGGTTCTCGAGACGGACAGCGTAGCGAACAATAAGGAACAATAAGGTTCCTTTTCACCTTTGGTATACATGCGGAACCCTAAAAAGGTTAAGTTTTTTTAAAGTTAACGCCAATTTGAAATAATTTTCTCTTTTAATTTAAAATGCTCTTTAAATGTTACACAAAATGCAAAGAGACTTTTTTTAAAGGATTTTGAAAGGTGGAAAGATTGGATGTATGTATGTATGTATATGTAAGTACAGTTTGTTAAATAAGTTTTTTCAAGGAAAAAAAAAAAAGATTGCAAGCACGCCTCGTTTCTCCATTGCAATAAGACACAACTAGTAAAATAGTTTAATTTGCTGTAAATGCAGTACCAAAAAAAAATTGTTTTTAAAACCCTTTCTCTTGCAGTTGTAAATATTTTTCAGTTCTAGAGAGCCCCCTAGAGCTGGGTTCAACTCGTTCAGTCATTTCATTTCAGACACAAACCTTTCATCAAACCCATTTAAATTACATACTGTCCCACGGATTTCTGAAAATTTTTCTAGTTTTCTCCGTTTTTTGCATTTAAAATTTTTTTTGTTGCAATTTTAATGATTTTAAAGCATTTCTAACCGTCTTCAGGGAAGGAAGAGGTTCGCAATTCGGTTGTATTTTTTTTTTTGATATGTGTTACTTCATAACTCTGTCATTTAAGTGCAGAACCCTAAAAATTCTTGTTTAAAAATAGCAAAATAAATAACGAAAATAATAAATATTTTCTGGTTACAGTGGGCTTAGCGCCCCAAAGCCTTATGATAAGCTTCTTAACGGCACAATAAATGTCCTATGTCTGTTTGGAGGCTTTATTATACATTTTGCTGAAAGAATGTTAGATTGCCAATCGGTGGTTCCGACCAATGTAAAATCTCCATGCAAAAAGTTCGATTTCAAATTATATTAAATTTACAAGAAATGATATGTTGTTTAAGTGTGTTAGTGTTTATTTGCTTTGTTCATACACTGTTGTGCATAGTTGTGTGACTTGTTTTTGTATTGTTGTTGTTTCTTTTAATGTTCGTAAATAGCCGACAAACTGTTGCTGGCTAGTAGGAAGTGTTTTGGTCTTGTAGTCGGAGAGTCGCAGTTTCGAAACCTGGAGACAAGCCAAAATAGCTTCACAGTTTGTATTTTTTTAACTATAAATTTTCAATTAAATTTCATGTTAAATGATCATTTAAAGAATGTTGAATTAAAATGTTATTCATGTTGTTATATCATGAGTGTGTATTTAAGGAATATTTAAGGTTGTTGCGGCTGTAGGGGTAAGAGCGTTGAGTTCCGAGTTCAAATCTTAAGGGTTAAAGCAAAATTATACATTTCTTTTTTGAAGCATTGAAAAGATTTGTTTGACAAACTGTATACTTTTATTAAATATAAATACACGTTTATTCAGTTGTTCCGCTAATATACGAATATATATACGTACATACAAATATTATTGTGAATGTTTTGGACCCTATAGTACTTGTACATAAATAGCTTTATATATGGGATTATAGCTATATTTCTTATAAAATATTATTTAACCATACATACAGCCATACATCCATACATATGCATATATAACTAGACAACATTTAGTTCAGTCTTAACAGCAGGATATCGTCAGTTCATTCGTCAATGCCTCCATATGCCAAATGCTTAAATTTATTAAATATATTTTAAGCTGTTATGTATTTTACATTAATTTTTTTTAAACGGACCCATAGTGCTTTATATGCAGATGTATGTCACTAAAGTTGAATGCACTTCAACATTTTCATGCATGCCTTGGGATCAAAAGCCATACTTGGTTTAATGCAAAAACACATGTATTATATCCCTTGTCACACATACACATCCCCACACACACAAGCGGGCGCTTGTTGTTTAGCGCGACATTCAATGCACTTACATATTTGCTTCACTTTTATCTCCTTCATTTATTAGAACCGCAATAACGTTTACACGCTGCGTACTTGGCGGCCACCCTAATGTGTTTATAAAACGTGCTAAATATAAATAAAAAACGTGATGCGATATTATAATGTAAGCATGAGAGGATTTTTAATGCTTAACTCCTTATTGTAAATATTTTCTGGCGTTTTATTTTATTTTATTTTTTAAATACAGGCTTTGATCTATAAAGGTAATTGTGTAGTGCAACTCGAAACAAAACACTTGCGAAATGCTGTTCTTTCATTAAAATTTTACTGAAATATTTAGCACTTGATTTCTAAAAATTATTAATAAAATATATATTTTCAATTTTTAAAAATTTCCCAGAGAAGAAAAGTAATTGTTTGATATAATACAGAGAACACGCAATAAAGTGAACTGGTCTTAGAAGTGTTCACACTTGCGAATGGTTGAGGGCAATAATGAAAAAAATTCCGCGAAAAATTTTTTCCCAAGGGAACAATTCCAACTAATGGTGAGTAATAGGAAAAACAAAAAATTCTAATTGGAAAAGGTAGAAATTTCTCGCGGATTTTTATTCATAATTGTCCTTTATCGTATGTTTGTATTTAAGTTAAACAGGGGGCAAATTACGGCACTCCTTATCGAACGAAATTACGAAATATTTCAATAGAGTTTATATGAAAATATTTTTAAATTTCGAATCGTCTCGAATGCCGTAATGTGCCCCCAGCTTTGAAAGTTCTTACAATTTGTTCTTGTTTCTTTACAAAGTAAACAGCAAGCATTGTTGTCGCCGAGACCTGATTCGTTGTTGTGCTCTCGTCGCTGTGAAAGCACAAAGCTCTCACATTGGTCATACGGCTTGGACATGGCTGGTTTAAAATTAGCAACAGAAATATTTTGATTTGTTAATTTTTAGAGTTCCGTACGCCAAAGGTGAAAAGAAACTCTATTGTTTTCGCTACGCTGTCCGTCTGTTCATCTGCCCGTCACAGGCTGTTTTTTCGAGAACCGTAGGAGCTACGGACCTGAAATTTTGAATTTTAAAAATCAAAATTAAAGGGTATTCTATCAGTTAATGTAATTTTGACAACTTGCTGTATCTTGGAAACCGTAAGAGGCAAACTCTTCAAATTTTCAAAAACGCTAAAACTAAAAAATCCCAAAATTAAAAAATCGCCAAGCCGAAAAAATCGCCAACACCGAAAAAAACCACCATAACGAAAAAAGCGCCAAACTAATCGCCAAAAACCGAAAGAATCGCCAAAATTAAAAAAAGAACAATATTGATCAGCTGTTTCCTACCGTTGCAGTTACATTCCATTACAGTCGGCCAACTGAAGCTTTAGATGACGTTATCAGCTTGTGTTCCAATTCATTCTGTTGGTTTTTTGTATGGATGGAGATGTATTATAGTTGTTGTTGTTTGTATCTTTCTTCTGCATCGCCTTGTGTGTTTGTGTTGTTGTACAGTTTTTAGCTCGCAGAATGTGCGAGTATAATATCGAG